>NMRB01003865.1:13683-36710 GCA_002633025.1 Notospermus geniculatus | reverse complement strand
TTTAGATATTGGAATACAGAAGCGGTGAATTTTGCCTTTTAATGAAAAGCTAAATTCCCTGTGTTCGAACAATACTTCACACCACTGTATGTAGGCATTCGGAACGACCTGAGGCGAACTGCTTATCTGTCCACTGGGCGGCGCATTTCACCTCGGATACAAGTCCAAGGCAGCTATATTGTTTACCAACAAACCCACGTGACCGACCGTGGGACTATTTTGGCCGAATTTTGGCCTGTTAAGATGTTCAACCTTATTTTCTGGATAAGTTGAGGCATATTATATATAAACGTACCGGTATCTCACCCAATCTGCCAATTATTCATCCAATAACGCAACGTTTTTGTGTGACCTAGTTAGTTCATGCGTAGGGTGCTGCAGGTGTGATGAGGCGAACCCGCATTTGACCTCTCACAAACGGACAACAATCGTTGCGCATTCAAGATGTCTGCCTTGGAATTGTGTCCGAGGGGAAATGCGAGTCGTCACGGAAATTGCCGAGCAGTTGCCTTCGGAAGTTCCGAATGCAATGTAGGAATACATGTGAACTGTACACATTGGTGCAGATAATAGAGAGGAGGCGCAGCTTTCCGACTCAGACTCCGACTTCAACTACCAGAATGAATTGCAGTCCGCTATGGACATCCTTGATAAAAACGATTTGATAGATGTTTTCAATTCGTCAAACACCATAAATTGAAGGCAGAAAAAATTGGCTAATACATCGGAAGTGCGGATAAATAATGAATATTGAAGTCGTAATCCTAGTCGTTACGACTTTGAGACACGACTACATGTATGACGACTACGATATTTGCGATTTATGCGCACTTCCGATTACGAGTCAAAATTATTCTGCCACAAAGTTATGGCATTTTACGATTTGCAAACGTCTATCACATCGTTTTTATCAAGGATGTCTACAGCGGATTGCAAATCATTCTCGTAGTTGAAGTCGGAGTCGGAGTCGGAAAGCTGCGCATCCTCTCTATTACATGTACTTCAAATGTTCCCACACGGATTCGTAATGGAGATACTCTCTTCTACCATTACACTGAAGGACAGCATGCTTCGTTCATGGCCTGAATATCGTTTACCAGTCAGTCGCTCATTAAATTAAAATCTGACACCTCTTGCAGAATGAAATTTCGAAAAATTTGATATCTGTTTCGAATTTCAACTCGTTTCAACATTTGCTGTCAGTGCACATTCAAGTTGATGTACGATTTTCTTAAAGGGCAGCTCCTTAGTGCATATTGATATATTTAGTATCTTGAAGTAAAATTTCATCAATGTCAACATTTGGTCCACAATTCACGAGTTCATGGTTACTAGCGCCACCTGTTGTACCCAATAGCAAGTTGCCTTTCAGGTCCCTTCCTTGACGACCACAACAACGTCACCCGGCTATGGCGGATAAACCTCGTTCCCAGGGCCTAACTTCTGATTGGTCGAGGCTCCTTACGGTCGAGGTAGTCTACGATGGCCGTCCGAATGTAGCCGAATTTATCCGAAGATAACGTCCATTGTGAGTTTCAACGCTACCAGGCTAAAAGTTATGGGCCGAATTTTCAAAGGGTTTTTAGCTTAATTAGCGTTATTAATTCATAGTTGTTCAGGTTAAAGGCCTAGAAAAGCATTGTTTTGCTGACTGTACCATGCTTGATCGGATAAACACCGCCGACCAAGCATAGTACAGGCAGCAAAACAATGTTTTTCTAGGCCTCTAACCTGAGTAATTATGAATTTAAACGCTGATTGAGCTAAACACCCTGGGCTGTATTCAAAAAGGGTGGTCATCGCGCGATTAAGACTTAGCCTTAGGCCTGCTTTCCATTGGCGCGTTTCCGTGCGTGGAAACACTCGAAAGCATTGTTTGTTTCCGCTTCGTTGGTCCCCGCGCGAACAAATACAATGCCTTCGATGGTTTTCGCGCACGGAAACGCTCCAATGGAAAGCAGGCCTTAGGCTAAGAATCCATTCACGCGATTTTCTTGCCGCAGACGCTCGAAAGCATTGTTTTTTCCGCCGCGTTGGTCGTGGACAAAGGATGCGACATCGCGCGGCACGAAAATCGCGTGAATGGATTCTTAGCCTAAGAATCCATTCACGCGAATTTCTAGCGGTGCGACGCGGCAACCATTGTTTGTTTCCGCGACATTGGTCATGGACAAAGGATGCGGCATCGCGCGGCACGAAAATCGCGTTAATGGATTCTTAAGGTCTGAACCCACTGTCGCGTTTTCACGCAGCGGGAAAACGCAGCGGCAGAAAATGCTTTGTTAAAAGGCAGCGGACCGAGAATATAACAAAGAATTTGTCACGCGATGATGAAACCGCGGCGGGAAAACGCGACAGTGGGTTCAGGCCTTTAGGCTTAGACGCGTGTAACTTCACTAAATACACACACTTCCACCATGCATTTGACGAAGTTACACGCGTCTAAGCCTTAAACACCCTTTTTGAATACGCCCCCCTTTGTTAATTTGGCCCTATATGACGGATTTTGATTTTGTGTACATCTAACGACAACAACAACGTCAATATCGGCTCAGGCTGATCAGATGTGTCTTGCGTGGATGGCTACGTTGTAATCTGATTCTGGCGTCATCTTTCTTCCGCAAACTTCTCAGTTTACCTAAATGAGCAACGAACGGGTACAGCGACTGTAACGTTGTCGTAGATAGGATAAGGTGGCATTGATTAAAAGCGTGATATTCCACGTGAGATTTTTCTCACACAAGTTAAGTCTCTATCGGAAACACAATCATAGAAACTGTCGGCACTCCTTAAAGGTGCTCTAGTTCGAATTGTAAACATTACGGTGTGCCACCTATTGTCAACTTCTGGTACTAACAAATCAGATAAAATCGAATTAACTCTCGCCTTTCACAACTTTTTGTTTGTTTTTCAGCGCAAAATCATAAATATATTTCAGTTACAAGAATATTTATCAAGATAGATATAAAAATAGATAACAATATAATGATTTGGTATGCACGGTGCTGCCACCTGCCCGAGGAAAAATAGCTATTATAATCAACCATGTAAATAAACAAACCGTAACGTTTACAATTCGAACTAGAGCACCTTTAAAGCAAATGGCTCGCGGGGTTTGTTTTGATTTTTGATGGTACCTCCCATAGAGAGTTAATCTAGCCTCCAGTCAATGCCGTGCTCCAGTCATAGGCAAAACCTGTGCAAATATGCGAACGTGCACCTGGGGACGGGGTTCCGTTAAAAATCTGTTAAAATGGATTAATGACATTTTCAAATTCACTCGGTCAAAATGTACATTTTGTACTATTCACATTGATTTCGAAGCGGCAGATTTTGCAGAATACGCCTCCGAAGTTTGGCTGTCCAATGCTTTTCCCATTAAACTAAAATCCTTCTTTCGCCTTTTTCTCAAAATGGCGCTTGATATCGAGGACCAACTGTCATAACGCCACAACAAACCCCGCGAGCCATTTGCCTGCTCCTGCGCTGCTCCACGTGACAGTTTTCTGTCGAAAGTTTGCTGTCAGATAGTCAATGACAGCAATAATTGCTGTCATACAGTTCTGTATGACAAAGTATCTGTATAACAAAGCCGAAACAGGCCTGTACTGTCGCTGCTATACCGTTTGGACACTTGTGTTTCGATTCATGCCCAGTTTATGATGAACCAGGCCGATAGGAGGTGCTACAATCTCAAAGCAATGAAAAGCACGTTCTGCAGTGTAATTATTACTGACTACCTAATTAATCTGCAAATGGGGTTTAATTAGAAGTTATTATGACTGATATACCAGCCACACAGCATGACGCGAATTAATGATATCTTTCCCCTGGAAACTACAAAAAGATCAAACTACTGAACTGCTACTATTTAACATGCAGTACATGCTTCATTTGCATAACAGCAGGACTCATTTGCATAATTCTGATGAGCTCCCATGCTGATTGATTTATGCATATTCCGTGGGGTACCCAGTTTTATTTTTCTTATATTTTCCTCTGCACGCCAGTGCTTTTTTCACGCTGTTTCTTTTGAGAAAGAAAGGTCTGGGAAGCAATTTGCTTCAAGCCAAAAGTTCTGGCATACGTCATTACATTTACATCCCTTAGGCTCCAGCGACCCATTAGTCTGGTTCCCTGACCTGCTGTATGGCGGCGCTGACTGATGGTGCGATACAGAGGTCAGGCAGGCGCCGCGTCAACACTGATCTAAAATAGAGCATTACTCATGGGCTGAATATTATGGGATATCAGGCTGTCGTGTTTACTTCCGCTGAACGAGCTGCACGTCGTGTGTGAAAAGTGTCAAAATGTCGGGTGTTCTGTATGTTTTAGGTGAACCAGTATCAGCTCCTGCCTCTGCATCGGCCTGCACAGGTGTCGCAAGAGAGAAAATTCTGAAACTGTAGTGTCAAAACGCCACATAAGCGGCTTGAGTCCGATGCAGCGGATTCATATGTGACCATGGTGACCTAGGTGACGTCACTGCAAAATTGTCAGGATCCTGGCAATTTTCAGATCACGTGATCAGTATCAACGCGGCGCCTGCCTGACCTCTGTGTCGCACCATCAGTCAGCGCCGCCATACAGCAGGTCAGGGAACCAGACTAGCGACCCATTTGACCCCTGTGAAATGCGCTTCATAGCGGTCTAGATAAGAGATCTAAGATGTTGATATATTGCGTAATCCTATTGTTTTCCTTCTCTGCCTGATTTATAACAAAATGGAAAATAGGCTGTTGCCTTGACGGAAACTTATGCAGTTGAACAGAGAATTCTTTGTTATATCAAAAAACTGCTGAAAATTTTCAAATCCGATGAAAATTAACGATTTTACAATGCTAAATGTGTAGCATGTTTGGGACGTAACCATTATGCATTCCCCCCTTGCCTTGATACACATGATTGCTTAGTCTGTCCTACTTTAGAGGATTGGAATGGCTCACTTATAACCAGAGGGGTGCAAGGTGCAGTTAGGTCAGTGGCTCAGAGTGATGTAAGGTGATGGTGATGTAAGATTATGTAAAATTAGTCAAAGTGGGAAGGCGTACTTCTGCAACATTTTTTCTAAGGCCCTGTTTACCTAATGTGGCTCATTACTTCGAGCTCCGATTCGACTGCCGTCCTTTTCCCACAGACAATTTGCCATGGCGTCGTTGTGGACAAAGGCAGACAATGCTATTGATCGAATCTCTGGTCCGGCAGCACGTGTGACTTGAGCACATAGCATCACATGCTGTCTCAGACATGACGTGACTCTGGAACTCTGATCTTAATTGTGAATTCCGCGTGGGTACTATGTAGATATACGTGAAACACACCAAAATCGCAGTTGTAAGGTCACAGAGATCTGGCGTTGCCACTGGGGGTCTAGCTCCTCCAACATAAGCGTCAGTGTCGGGACTTCGATTCGATAGTTGTAATTTTCGTAATGCTAACTTTTAATGTCTTGGTGTCAGTTGGTTTTTCCTTATTCTCTTTCTCTTTGTAAATTGTTTCTATACAGGTAGCATTTACTTATGTATGCAAGGGCACAAACGCCAGCAGTCACAAGAGGCCTTGTTTGTGTCCTGGCCATCGTTATACTATATTGTAAACAAACTCTTGTAAATGTGTTTGTCTAATAATAATAATAATAATAATAATAATAATAATAATAATATCGAAGACATCGACAGCCTACTGAGTGGTCAGCAATGTTTCCACCGGTGGAAACCTTCTAACCGCGGTATGAAGTTCTCACCGATATGAAAACGTTTCCACCGAAGTGTGAACGTTTTCACCGCGGTGGAAACATTCTCACCACGGTGGAAAATATTTTCACCGCGGTGGGAATGTTTTTACCGAGGTGGAAACGTTTTCACCGCGGTGAGAACTTCTAAAGGTTTTGCAAATCCCCAAGAAAAATAATCAAACCTCGGAAAAAAGTGCAAATGCAAAAAAATTTTCATCAATGAGCTTTATGGGCCACCGTAATTCACAGATGGGGAACACTGAAAAACCTTGCACAGGTGTAAAGGGAAAGAATGTCCCTAGGAAAAACTGTCCCAGGAACAAAAGATCCTATTGTTGCATTCTAATCTCTGGGGATTGGTTTTCTATAGTCATGCCTCTTATTCCGTCATTCAACAATAGAAGCGGACACTTTTTACAGGGGGACACTCTGTACCGTTACATCGGCAATGATAGACCGGGCAACTGTGGTTTTGGTGTTATGAAAAATTCATAACAAATACCAGCCATGACCATGTATCCAAAACCAAATTTGAAATCGGTGACATAACGTCAATCTAAGACGGATGCGCTTTAAATCCATAACGTCAAAATATTCTACATCTTGCAACAACACGACACCTGCAATCAGACTCCCGTGGATTATAATGACATGAAATCGACAATACCACCGTCTGGCTTGTCAGCTAGCACGCGATGGGTCTTGATACTGATAATCCCTAGATAAACATTCGTCAATTGATAAGGATAAGAAATAATTTCCGTGGGCGCCATTGGTTGAAGAATGAAACCATTCAGGTCTCGCAAACAACGCGCGTTTTTTCCTATCACGAGAGAAAGAACGGTGGAAGCTAATGTTGATAGGCTACTGATTATCACGTCCGTTTAGCAAGCAGCAGGTCCGGGTGCAGGGGCGGATAAAGGATTTGGGAAAAAAGGGCGCGACCTGTGCTAGAAACATTGAAATTTGCTTCCAATTCCAGAATTTAAATTTTTACGGTCGATTTTTCAGATTTTACAGATTTGTTGGCCAAAAGGGGAGGCGCGCGCCNGCGCCCCCCCCCCCCCCACACACACGCCTGGGGTGTAATATCTGCCAGTGTTCCCCGTTTTCCAACGATTCCATCTCTGTGTTGGTGTAACATCCGGATGTAATGTTTGCGAATGTTCCCCGTTTTTTTCAGTGCTTCCTTCTTTGTATTTTGGACCTAGTGACAATAGACAGCTGTAGAGACCATGAATGTTCATAGGGCAGTGCAATGAGAGGGGAACATTCATACACAGAAACGCTGATAGGTGTTACACCTGGTTTAAATCCAGCCTGGGCCACATGGCATTTATTATACCTTGCTCCGCAGTCTGTCGCATGGGACAGTAACCGTTCGTACCTTGTACCTTGTGCCTAGGGCAAGTAAAGGACCCTATCTTACTACGCGAGGAAGATGAGTAGCTTTAGATGGCGTCTTCCATACTTACCATCATTCCTGATGAAAAAACCGGTACTTCAACGATTCCCTTCACTTAACTCATTTGATCAGTAAGGGTCACAGTGAACCCTTTGGTACATGTACTTCTAAACACTTGAGAAAACGGCTCTCTAGGCTGTACGGGAAGTAAAGCATGGCGTGGTCAGCGCCCACGTCAATTGGATAATAATTGTTTCGGAATTAACCGAAATAAAGCTACACGTATTTTGATAAGTTTTTAAATAATTAAATTAATTTTGTATTTGATTTTTCCATCAGGGCCGAAGCCATAGCATTATTGGCCCTGGTAAGAATGGAAGAGGCCATCTCAAGCTACTCATGTTCCAAACTTGGAAGGGGTATTTTACTTGTCCTTGCAAAGAAACAAGGCACCACGGCTTACTGTCCCATGCGACGGACGTGAAGAACCGGGAATGAAACCCCATATGGCCCGTGCTGCAGTCGACCCCGGGACCTGCCGCTTGCTGGGCGGACGTGATAACCACTCGGCTGTCAACGCCCCCCAATTAAACTAAATTAATAAAATTAATAATTTAAAATAAGATAATTTTAAATAACGATTATTATTTTAAATCATCCACAGGCATCGTATACGGGAGGGGAGGGGGAGGGGGAGTAGCCCCTCCGCGTACTAACAAAAGAAATGTTTTTGAAGCCGATCCAGGCCGTAATTAGGAACCCAGTGTCTCTCCCATCTCCCATTGGAAGCTACATATCGCCATGTCGTGCAAATTCTATTAAACTAGCAATTTTAAGACGAACTACAAGATTAAACTCGAGCACTAAGACAAACAAGGGGATTAAAATTCGATTTCGCGCAAAGCATAAAACCTGAGCCAATTTCAGTTAACAGAAATGCTATCTTGGCTGAAAAAAACGAAAAAGGTACAATTTGCTGGTGTTGCGAAAAAAAACGCTGACTGATTAAATCAAGATGCGCAGTGGCGTGTTCCTTCGTGATTTTCTTGTGCCGAAGACTTATTACCGTCGACCGAGTAGGCGGCCACTTTTGGACATGTTGGACGCGAGGTACGAATTCTTGATATTTTTCAAGGTTTGTTTGTTGAGTGCACGCAGAGTGAGTGAAGTGGACGTCAGGCTTTGAACCTGTTTGCCAGAGTGATGGATCTTGCGCCCAGAGGACAATTGACCATTTCGTTGCAGCTATGGGCAGTTTTTATGGTTGGCAGTTTTGATGGCGAGTTGCCACGCCACCGTCAACCACACCACGCCAACGTCGGCAACGATATTTCCTTGGCTGATATTCATAAAAGGTAACAAATGCTTTTACTTCAAGTTTTGCAGTACATTTACATTGGACATTGCTGTGGAAATCTTAAGTAAAAGCATTTGCTAACTTTTATGAATACCAGCCAGTGTGTGTCGTGGGCTCTTCGTTAAAAAGCAACTTTCGTGTTGTTAATCGAACAGGTTTGAAAAGGAAAGAATGTCTCTAGGAACAAAAGATCCTACTGTTACATTCTAATCTTGCTATTGGTTTGTATAGCCATCCTCTTAATGGGCCGAATTTATGAAACCTAGCAAAGGCTTACACGCCAAAGCCCCAAGGCCAAGCTTTTGCTTGTCAAGGAGAAGCACAACCTGATGACCCTTTCTAATAAAGTCAACCAAGATTTTCTATCTGATGAAGCTAATGCTCGCAACACAAAGCTTCTGCTAATTCTTATGGGGAGTTGCTTGTTCTATGAAGCAAAACCGAAATTTTATAAATACCTCTTCAAGAAAAAGCCCAGAAAAAGCAAATGCTAGATTTATGAATTCGGCCCACTGCCCCAATCACACTGAGCTAGTTCTCAGTACGTTCTTGAAAATTTTACCGAACGGACTCAAACTGTCTGCAAACGGAGTGGACGTAGTGGCAACATTTTACAGTCTTTTTACGAACTTCATGGACGGGAAGGGTGCTCCAGAACATCAAGGCCTTGGGCCGAATTCATAAAAACTAGTATTTGCTTTTTCTGGGCTTTTTCTTGAAGAGGTATTTATAAAGTTTCGCTTTTGCTTCATAGAAAAAGCAACTCCCTATGAGAATTAGCAGAAGCTTTGTCTTGCGAGCATTAGCTTCATCAGATAGAAAATCTGGCTTGGTTTTATAAGAAAAGGTGATTAGGTTGTAAGCAATTGATTATGAATATGTTTGTGAGCAAAATCTTTGGCTAGTGCTTCTCCTTGACAAGCAAAAGCTTGGCCTTGAGGTTTTGGCTTGTAAGCTTTTGCTATGTTTAGCTCACCTCTGTTAGGTGAGCTTCTCCCATGGTGTGTCGTCCGTCGTCCGTCGTCGTCCGTCGTCGTCGTCGTCCGTCGTCGTTAACAGGGGTGGCACGTTTCTAAACCGCTTGGGTTACAAACTTGAAATTTGGTGTACAGGTACCCTATGGTAGAAACTATCTCTAGTTCATGTGAGCAGTGGGTAAATCGCAATTGATAGAATGGCTGGGGAATTTGTGATCATCCTCGTTCCTAAAACTTTCCAGCCACAAAATATACAGCGGCTGGTTTAATTGGTTTGTTGCCAACCTTGGAGCGAGGTTGGCTAACGAGTGTTCTGATTGGTGCACGGCAACTCGAGGTGCGAGAGAAACAGAAATCCTGGCGAAGTTCTCCATGGGTTTGTGCGTACGAAGTATGAGGTAGTACAGACACATGGTAGGCCATGATGGGTGCGCCGCAGAGGTACAGAATTTCTGCCACGACTATAGTTACTGCCGTGCAAAGGCAAAATCTAGTAACTTACATTATCAGGAAAATTGAGAAATGGACATTTTTGGAGTCACTAGGTTTTGCTCAAGCTGTTAGTCTAGGCCCCGTTGCAAATGGATGTGCGCATTATGTTATACCACACATGGAAAAATCTAGTACCGCCACCAGATTCTAAGATGACAATGGAAAAATCGAGTAACTCCATACAACCAATCAGATTACAGTATTATTCACTAAAAATCAAGAGTTTTAGTTTTAGTTTTAGCCTCCATTGTTTTAGCATTGACTTTTTGATTTGCTGTTTATCTTATCAATGTGCTGTTTTAACAATTTGACATTTCCTGAATTTTCTCCAAAGTTGCAAAGTGTGAGTTACTAGGTTTTGGCTCGCAAAGCCCCCGAAACGCCTTTTGTTCGGTTCTCTCTTCGTGGCATCGAATAATGGTGTTCGCGTTGGCGTTTTGGGGGCTTTACGAAAACTCTAACTTATCGGCTTTACCTGCATCTATACAGGGTGGTAAAAAACCAGGACAAGTAGACTTACGCGACCCATATTACCAAACCATTAGTAGGAATGGATAGAGATTCTTTCAGGAGAAAAGTAACACGGATCGCGCGATTCGGTCCAGCAGTTTTAGCTCCAAAGCCATTTTTGTGAAGCGAATTACATGTAGTTGGATATAGCCTATTCTTGATTGTTGTGCATAAGATAATAGTGAGGTTTTGCAAATCTGACGAAACACGAAGTACGCAATAGCCTACGAATTTGGACTCATTTCCATGACGTAACGTACATGTACATGTATTTCAGGAGATGGTTGGTACCACAAATATCGCCTGCTGCAAGAGCGTCCTTTAGCGTATGACGTTGGACCGATAGAGTAGCGGTGTATATTAAAACTTAGGAATTTGTTTAGTTTCCACTTCCTAGAAACGAAGACATTTTTAAAAAAATCAATAAAAGACTCACTGGCAGCAGGGACATTTTGTGTTACCAACCACCTCCAGAAATACACTAGATCCTTGAAATGAAGTTGAATTTCGTATTTCCTACTTAATTTTTCATCCGATTTGCGAAACCTCCCTAATAACCCAGGGCCTCAATTTTGCATTTTACAAGATAGGGTCTAGAGCTCGAACCACAAGACCGAATCGGAATATCTCGGTTTTGTTCTAGAAAGATTCTCCATGCAATCGTATAGCACTTTTCGCATCTGCAGGGTTTCCACCAGGATTTTCAAGGTGGGGGGATAAAAAAAAAATTTTGAAAAAAATTTTTTTGTTAAAAATGGCCTCCAGAGTCATTTTTTACACTCCAAAATACAAAATTAGTCTTCCTTCTGCATGAAAATTGCATTTGAAATGTAACAAATTAAAGAAAAACACTACTGAAGTGAAAATAGTGATATTTGAAAAAGGTTAGTCTGCAAACTCAAGGGGGGGATATCCCCCCTTGCCTCAATCATGGGGGGGGGATAAATCCCCCCGCCCCCCCCCCCCTCTGTATGAAACACTGATCTGGGTATGGAAGTATGCTTGTGCGGGGTTTTTTTTTGGGGGGGGGGGGGCACTCTATATACCCAAACTATCAAACAGACAGTATCAATTGACGACTTTCAGTGGACGACACTGAAGAACAGAATCGCCGGGGCATGCGCTCTACTTCCCAAGAATCCTTTGAGGAATATGCAAACGTAGTAAATTCTTCATGAAACGAATGACCTGCCTTACTCCGCCTAAATTACGCTACAGGGAACCAATTTCTGACAGATTGCCAAAAAAACCCTGACAATTGTATTGAAACACACAAAAAGCAAATGAGAATTTGCAGTCGTGCGCAAGACGAATTTTTGCTTGATGATTAATGCTTCAGAGAGTAGCAACAGATCACTGGAGATTAGGAATGAAATAAATATATTACCGGTGTAGGAATAAAGAATGTCCCAATGTAAAAATTATCCACTCCTAAATTGACCGACATGTGCATAATCAGAAGCTTTCTGAAAAATGTCTTGTAGGGCGGCCATTAATTACATCCTTGGCACAAAACTGTTGTTTGTATCTATCCTATTGTTCAGTGCGAGTTCAATGGGATTGGCGTTTGCGTTGGCTTTTCGGGGGCTTCGCGAAAACTCTATATTACCCGTTCTTTGCAGTCCTGTGTAGTCGGGCAAGAAAAACCGGTGCAGTGGGTTAGTGTCACCCACCGCATGCAAACATGGTGGTAGCTCACAATTATGTGCAAAAATTACCCATGGCCAACTTTGGGCAGGACTATCTGCTGCTGGTAAAAACATCCACTTCCCATATTGCTGTCACTCGGGGTTCAACTAGGTCAGTGATAGCGAATTACATCTATCGTGAAGAAAGTATACACCTTTCAAGAAATTCAGCGGCCAGTGCTCGAACTAAGTTATCCCATCTGCACGTCATCAAAATGATTCAAAAATTCTGGTCAACAGTGACCGTGCCTTTTGTATGGCAATGCAAGGGGCTAAAGATCCCCCTTAGACGTCATCACTGAACACTGACATGACTGAGCGCCGTATTTCTGAAAGGGTTGACTTAACGGGATAAAGGGAGACATCCGAAAGATATTGCCCGGCGGGCACTTGTTGTTATTGTTTTGATTAGCGCGCAGCGCCGTCTGTTAATTAGCGATGACACTACGCTATGGCACAGGCCCCTGGAAAGCTATCAGTGAGTTTAGAACAAGTATGTAAGCACAAACACTAGTTAGGTACGTGTTCTAAACCTTTTTGCCAAAATTCAGGCAGTGAGAGACATCTGGTGGCAACACATGAAGTGTATCCCTCAGTAAGTTCATCGTTCGCAGTTAAACCTTTATGGTTGATTCCTTTATGCTAGAAGACATGAATAGCACCACCGCAAGTGGCTTCGGATGCTGCCCAAATAATTTTTCCATTGCATATTCTCCTACACGATGTACTTAGTAATCGTTCCATTTATCGGNGGTATGCCAGGATCTCTTTCCTTGTGACATTTTCCGACGGTAACTTTGACTTCACACGCCAATTTCATATGCCGTTAACACCTCACACAATAATTGTTACGACACCACCTTATTTCTTCCCTTACTGATAAACAATGATTTAGCATCTAAATCACGTGTCTAAGTAATTGGGTGTCGAGCTGGATAAAGATATACAACCCGCGATTCGAAACTCCCAAAGGTTTTATCAAAATAGCAAACCCGGCTGACGGAACGGCGAACGACGTGAAGTGATACAAAGCGACGAGTGATTGCGTATTAACTATTTCTATGTAATTATAAAACGGGGCACAGTTCGTGGTGATAATCAATCGTCTCCCTCGGGTAGGCCGAGGTGTCATCCGAGTGATCAGTCAGCATCGCTAATCTTCGTTCCATCCCCCGGGGCAAGGTGTCCCATTGTACAACAACCCATTCGTTCGCGGTGACGTTTCTTGGCACGTGCTCAGGTTTTTGCAGCACCCGTATAATTCAGAAAATATATACCCATGTTGATTTAATGATGGGTCGGGGTCGTGGGCGTTACCGAATGATCGACTTTCGAAAATTGGTCTGCCAGAAAACAAGGTAGATCGAATCATCAGCATAAAAAAACAGAAAAAAAATTGTCTGATGAAAAAACAGGCTATCAAAAGTCTGGGATGTTTTCTCCAGAAGTTAATTTAAAGTGGCTTTCTCGCATTAAGAGCTTTGAGTCCAAAATGGGCCAAGTACATTTTTCAAGATGGACGACTGGTGGCCATATTTGAAGTCCAATCCGGCGAAATTTGCTGCATTTATATAGGGCACTTGGATACATATTCATCCCAAGATACAACATTCGATTTTTAAGAATCTCAATTAGGGTTATAAAGCTACTGAATCCTCACCTGATTTCAGACACCTCAGGCCGAGTTCGACTGGAATTCTCGGATCGAATAAGAGTAGAATTGCCACCTGATCAAATTTGAAGTACGCATGTCGAGTAGGAGTTCCGCCCGAACTCACTTGAACTGAAAATCGAGTTCGTCGAGTTGTTGAAAGAATGATGGTGTCTGCTAGTCATGTCAGTACCAAATGATGACAACCACCCATTTTTTTGTACAAAAGATGGTAAACATGCTAAACAGTTGTAATTGAGGTTTGTTGGACGAAGAACTGATTTTTACGTATTTTCCACCGAATTCGGCGATTTTTTTTGGGTGTTGGTCGCCATGTTGTCACGTGATGCTCTAGTTCGGCACTCATTCCATCGAGGGTTCAACCCGAGCGACGAATTAGGTCAAATATGACGTCAAATGAGTAGCTACCCGAGGAAGTTATGGAGTTCGGCTGCGACACGACCGAGCTGAACCTCGGGTTCCTGTCGAACGCGGCCTCAGACATTAGACTGATCAAAAATCCATGTTGGATCTGGTCACGTAATTGGTAGTCAAACTGCTGAGATATCTGCATTAGGGTTCAATAAAGTCCGCTTTGGCGTGCGATATATCACGGCCAAAAAAGCATAATGTTATGGCTTCGGGCCTGACGTAAAAGTTTTCAGGATAGACTGGGGTTAAGGGTGGGTATACACTACACGCGATTCGTCCAACGCATGCGATGGCTCTTTGTTATTTCATGCCGCAATACCTCCCAAACAAAAGCGATTCGCTTGCGATGCCAAATCGCTTGGCGAATCGCTTCTAGTGTGCACCCAACCTTTAGTGTGAAGTCGGATGACACCTCCACCGTTGTTGATATATTATAAGGGTGGGTGCACACTAGAAGCGATTCGCAAAGCGATGTGGAATCGCACGCGAATTGCTTTTGTTTGGGAGGTATTGCGGCATGAAATAACAAAGAACCATCGCATGCGTTGTGCGAATCGCGTGTAGTGTATACCCACCCTAAGAGCGCAGACCGATTTAATACGTCACTTGGGACTAATGACCGTTAACCATAGACCAGAGCCACTATAGGCTGCTGTAGCTCCATTCTTGGAAATATAAAAAAGTCTCCATCATAGGAAATATACACCCGTCCAGCAATCAACACAGTAAACAGCAAATAATGGATAACGATATCATATCATATCTGCATCCGAATACTGCCGACCTCGGTGGTCATGCCATCGGCATCTTCCGTAAAAATAACAAAAACAAGGAAAGATAAAGGAGTTCTTTCCCCTTGATAATCGCTGCTAATAGAATTATCAGTTTTGAGTGCTCCGCTAAAAATAACATAACGCAGATGAACAAAGAAGAGCCAATTTGCTTCGGGCATCTTGCGAATTGGCTAATCTTGTGAAAAGTATCCACTATGATCTGATCTCATTTTTTGATAGAGATGATCCGGGATACTTTGGATAAGTTGAGCTCTTGGGGAAAAAATCCGCGCTTGTGCAATTGAGCTACATGTCAGTGGGTTCTTCGAGTATGTGATCTGAATAATGATTGTAGAATGTCTTATCCGGTTCTTGGTATGACTTGTGATCGCCATTTTGTTGTGGTTGTTGCCGGTAATGTTTTTTGTAGTCAGGCAAAACCTGAGGCGTGTGCTTGTCCTCTGTTGTATCCAATAATTTGCAGTATTTTGATCGCCATTTTGTTGTTGTCGTCGTCTGGCATGTTTTTTTTATTCAGGTGTGAAAGGAATGGGAGTCCAAAGAATGAAAATCCCAGCTTCAATAGTCTGATGAGGTAAAATTCGAATAGTGTTCTGTTTCCTTTTCGCATTCTGGTCCAGAACGCAAAAAAGGAAACAGAACACCAATTTCGTCCCAGGTTTCAGAACACATTTTACTTAATGCCCGTGTCACACTGTCCCGAAGTTGACACCCGATGGCCATACGAATTAATGGAAACTTTTGGAAATCTTACTGATAAGTGCCAGCCTGAAGAAGACCCCGGTTGGGATCAAAAATTTGCAAGATTCTGGAAGTTGACTTCGGGGCCATCTTCACGCAAAATTCAAAATTCCATATTCGTGTGGCCATCGGCGGGTGTCTAATTTCGGGACAGTGTGACACGGGCATAAACCCCATTAAAAGGGGCTTAAATACCGGTACTCTCAAACTGTGAAGCCAACATACATGTATTCCATTGATTAATATATACATAGAGAAAGATCCATCTGGGATCTGTTCTGTATATAGCGCCTGAGGAAGACCCCGATTGGGGTCGAAAATTTGCGAAATATTCGGAGACGACTTTACGATTTATTGTTAACCAAAATTTACATTGCATTTTCGGTGCAAAAATAACGTTGTCGTTAACGTTTGCGTTTATCGTTTAATTTCTAAACCTCTCTAATACAATACAATACAATCATACACATAAGTGGCCGTGCCGCTACCACTGAAGGGAAGTCCTGTCAGGTCTTTCGTTGTCATGGTCATTTTCCAAGAAACCAATAGCATGAAGTGATACCTGGTATATACAATAATAGTTCGTAAAGCAGCTAGAATAATGACCTTTGAAATGGTCGTATCTTGACCCAAGCAAGATGCTGATATTACAAGGGATGATCTGTATGGCTTCCTACCTACGTGCATATCGGGAAGCACGATTTTTTTGCAGCAGTAACAGGGCCGGGGACATGGAAGGTTGCATTTAGGTACACACACACTGATCATAAGTACTGCGACATGGTTTTTTCTGGATCTCTCTTATAATTTCCTTTACTACTTTTGCATCTATTTTCAAATATATATTGGTGGGTCTATTGCAAAATATGCTGTTGGCAATATGAACTGAAAAATATCTCAGTGCTGATGAAAATATCAAGCCATGAAAAAGAAATATCAAAGCATGAAAATGACAAAATCTTCATGTGATACTGGATCACTCTTCCTTTTCAGGATAATGAAGCCTGATGATGAGCAAGGATTTACAAGAAAAAATATTGAAAAAGAATTTGAATTTGAATTCCCACTTCCCCCAACCTGTAAGAAATTAGATATCTGAGCAGTTTACTAATGGCACTAAAAAAATCGCAAAAATCAGAAAATGTCAAAAATATCAAAATCTTGATATTAGCGAGGTTTCGCAACTTGACGAACTACGAACACGAAATACGAAAATAGAGTTCGTATTTCGTATTAAGCAAATTTTTGGTTTCGCATAAAATACGAAACACGAAATACGAATCCCCGTTACATGCGCAGTAGCTGTCGTAGAAGGCGCTTTTACTAAAATTGGCGACTGCAGATGAAGTGGAGCACGACTAATCTGCAAAATTTTCGTGTCTTCTATCTACCAAAGACGAAATCCGAATTCTATTCACACATAAACTGATTAGGTCATACACAAACCATTACTGATCTCGTAATTCGTACTGTGCGTTCGGTCGATCCGAAAAAAGTGGTCTAGTTTGACAATGGAAATTGCCCATGTACAAGAGGCGACGAACAACGAACGTCCAACTACGAACTGAAGTAAGCAAAAATTGATGACGTATTACGCTTTTCGTGTTCGGTTTTCGTAGTTCGTAAGGCTGCGAAACCTCCCTATTTTGAACTATCACGAAAACGAAAAACGAAAAATGAATTTTAAAAATATTCTTCACAGAAAAGTCTTAGAACTTTTACATGATACAGGCCGAAAAAAAACGGGGAGGGGGAGTCAGGAACCAAAAAGGCGAAGATCCCTCTCGAAAATGTGTGGCGGTCTGGGAAAACCCGGCCGAAGTCGCTGAATGATCAACAAGGGCTGTCAAATTGCCTGTGCATTGATCTACTACTGTTTGTCTGTTATGTAGTGCATTTTACATGTAGCTATTGAAATATGCGGGTTCAACAAGGCAATTAACACTTTCCTCAAATGCGACATCCGCCGGGTTTTCCCTAAACCGCCACACAAATGTGTAATAACCTGATTACGTAACTGGCCATGAAAACAAAATTATCACCAGTGGATACCAAGCAAGCTTCGCCATAACTGGTGAAAATTTGGTAGCTTTTCACCCAACAGTTTCTGAAAACATGTCAAAACATTGTTGTCCATAAATTTATTGGCAAAGTGTACAGTTCGTGGAAGGTGCCCATTTTACCTAATGGCAAATCGCAAGCCCATACGTGTCACGTCCCTTTGGCCTCTTCACCTAAGCAACAAAACAACATGGACGCCAGAGTTGGCAGAGATACAATATTCTATTGGATTTGCAACGGAGAGTGGGCTTCAGCAAAAGAATGGGGTATTGTTGATACTGAAGGTAATGAAATACCACTCGATAAGTCATATAACGATATGAACAATGTGTTTCCAAATCTCACTTTGAAACAGATTCGTCTCTTGTCGTGACATGAATTTGGAAGCAAAATGAACAGATCCTTAAATTCCTACTGGACTAATTTGATACGAATTGACGTCTACACTCTGACCAATCCATCAATTTGTTCTAAACTACGGCGCTGAATAAACGGATGTCCAACCCCTCGTTGTTTGATGAGGTTAGCAGAAAAGGAAAGCGTATGCCACGAGAAGTTGTCGCGTTTAATAATTCCTTTTGTGGTCTGAATGGAGTCTTTTCTGTGTCGAGAATCTAAGAAATGGGTTTGTCATCAGGATTCCGTGCATTTTGCCGCAAATCTGCATATTTTCTTTCCTCGTTGATGGAAACTGTTTGGCTATGCCGTTGAGGAATACAGGGTGGCCAAAAACCCCACAAAAGCATACTTCCTAATGGGCGTCGCCAGGATTTCTGAAGGGGGTCGGATTTCTTCATCATGTTCAAAAGCTTCGGTATTTTAGGGTTAAAGCAGGGGAATAGTTGCCTAACAGATCAGAATAAACGTTTTTCGAGCTTTGCACCTGGTATAACAAAAGTTATTTTCCCTAACAACCAATATGCGGCCAAATTGTCTAAAACCGTCCTGGTTCCAAAGGAGAATTCAATTTTCGGGACTAATAATTCCTTTGTGGTCTGAACAACCAGGGAGTCTTTTTCGAGAAACGACGAAGAACGTGTTTCTTATTCAGTGTATTGGCAACAAATCTGCATGCTGTTTTGCTGGGCGATGGGGATGAGTATTGGCTGTGACGTGAGGTATAAAACTGCCTTTGTATTATTTGAACCAGTGTCAAGCTGGCCATTAAGACCGCCCCACTCTCAAGTGGGCGGTCTTTCTTAATCCCACCATACTCTCTTGCTGTCTGTTGTACATGTGCTTGTCAGATGGGTAGTACTCAAGAACCAAGTCATGCATCACAACCAAACATTCAGGAATTGGAGATATGTATTGAGGAAGGCGTGGTGCGGTTTCTGATGTCATCGGGTCTGGAAAAACACGGGTATTTTCAACAGGTGTAACCTTAGCTTTCGTCAACGTCCATGGGAATAGAATGGTACCATTTATTTTCCAGTAGGCCCTACCTACATATATCATAAACTTTGTATAGCAGGCAAAGAAATATGGAGGAACATTTTTTAACTCGCCTTATAATGATATGATGATGAGCTCTGATAGCCGAGTGGTTATCACGTCCGCAAAGCAAACAGGAAGTCCTGGTCCTGGATTAGAATCCAGCCTGGGCCATATGGGATTAGTCATCCCTGGCTCTTCAAGTCCGTCGCATGGGACAGTAAGCCGTGCTGCCTATTTGAAAGGGCAAGTAAAAGACCGCATGAAGAACATGAGTACACCGGTATTTTGAAAGGTTTCAGCTCAGTCTTTTCTAGAGTTTCAGATTGTAAAGTTCCACTTGAAAAAGACCCCGGTTGGGGTCGAAAATTCGTGAATTCTGGAGATTGACTTCTTGCTTATTATCATTTTGTGTGTCAATTTTGTGCTTTTCTGTATCTTGAAAGGTGCAACGACCGTAGCTAATGTGGAAAAGAAAACATTTTCGTTTTCAACAGACAAACAGGCCTTGGCAGTGACCGATTTAAAATCTTTTCTGATAATGAATTTATGATCAAGTCTACACGTCGTCGCTAAAAAAGTCATCTCATTAGCTACATTTACTGAGAGAGACCCACATTCTACAATGGCTCAATAGAGATCGAGGGATACATTTTTTGTGAACATCCAGTACAAATCGATGTCCGTTACCAGGTTCGCACTTTTGTCGCTTATTCTCTACTTCTACTGAGAATTTAGTTACCGTAATTCAACCCGCCTCGACTCAGCGCAGAACTTCAGCTTTTGATGCCAAGATCAACTCAAGTTAACCGCGACTAGACTCCCCAGGGGCCCGATCTGTTGGTAACGTAAAACCGCCTTTACTAATTGGATAGCAGGGATCAAATCACCCATCGTGTGCCCCGGGTAATTTTTTCGGTATCGATAGGGAACCCAGATGTTCGCTAGACATACGTGTTGCTCATTTAAGCCTTGCGACTGGAAGCAACTACCGGCGAGCGTTTCCGGCAGCGGCTGGCGACTACCTCAAACAGGTGTGCAAGAAATCCAAGTCCCCCTGGAACCGAAATCCGGTCTTATTGTTCAGCGTGGGATGAGAATATGTGACAAGAGAGACCATGACAGTTTGAATATAGCCTTACGGTAGCGGGCTATTGTTTGGCGGACTTGCATTCCTAGGACGCTGATTCCTGTCAAACCTGCTGCACCCACTGATCAGATGCTCAAAAAGGCCGATGTACGCGCACCGGCAACGCTATAGAGATTCTTCACTGACGTCACACGGCCGCCATATTGGCCATCAAAATGAAGCCATGGAGGCTGCCATCTTGTTCTCGGTTCAAAAGTTTAGCGGCCTGTACAGACCACTTGGAGCATACAACTCAACAATCACTTTACCTCTCACAGTTTCTGAGCATAAGTAGTTGTTCTGGTGTGAAAACCGTGTTGAAAACAAAGCGAATCGTCCATACGGCTTGCTGTAGAAGAGGCCGATGACTGCCGACAATGTTAAAACTGCGTGCTGAACGCTGTGCTGATGATGTGACGTTGCATCATTTGACGGCCAAAATGGCGGAAATTTTGAGCTGTGACGTCACGTGAAGAACCTCTATGGCCGACCGTTGTACGCTTCGCTTTACACGTATCGGAAACAGACGCAGACTTCGACCAATATTCAGTCCCAGTGTCCAGTCGAAGCGACACTTCCTTCTTCCCACAGCATCATTTATAGGTCGATGCGAACATCCACGGGTGTGAAGCGGACGACGAACTGAATAGGAGCCGTCAGCCGCACTTGCGGCCAAAAGACGGCAGCAATGTTTTTGTCGGCAATACAGTATAAAATCCTCCTGATTGGTGCTCAATCAACCATGAATGGGTCCGCTAGGTATTGGCTTGGACCATAGTGACACTTATTGGTCAATTGACTGACAGCTCCTATTGACCAATGAACGTTGGCATAGATGCTGGGAGACAGTGAACCTCACTATATGCATAAAATTGCCGCGTTAGAGGAAGTGTCCCAAGACGTTCATTTTGCTCATGCGCGACTGATCTCGTGCAGGCCATTGTTACAACAGAAGGCGCTCATACCTCGCACCAATCTGTTACGCCGTGCTCACAGGATTGTGGGTAATCAAGATGGCGTCGGGTGGACTACTTTCTAGGCTGATCATGTGATCCCTCGATCCCTTTAGTTTCTGGGATCAAAATACCTATAAACCTCGCTTATAAAATACTTATAAACGTCGCTTATTATGAGATTCGTTACTTGCTATAAAACTATTTACAAAAAATCTGTAAATATTTTTGCATTAAACAAGGGAATGTTAAGCCAATAACTTGGAGTTATTTTTCGACCAAGATTCCTACGCTGTGATGAGGTCGCGGACGTACACCTCGGCCAAATCTGGCCGATGTGATGCGTTCCACGGCTACACACTCAGGTCTGTGCATAATCAGTCTCGCACAATCAGTCTCGCGCAGCGCAGCCTGCGTGGACACAACGCGTGCAGGCAGCAAATAAACATCGCGTGAAAACGTACCGAGGTTATGGATGCGCACTGAAATTCCATTCCTTTGGCGGCACTTGAAAAAGGGGCTGAAAGAGAGGGACTGATTGTCCCTCCCCCCGCACTTTAGCCACAAGAGTGCGTTGCTGATTTAATAAACTGAACAAGGGAATTCGGCCTAATGTAATCAGTGTGTTATTGCGAGACGTGTCAGATGTCTTTCCTACCTCCGGGGCAGGTAAAAGCGGGAGAGCTCCGTGTGAGCAGACGATCGCGGGTCGGAAAAATGATTCGGGTTGTTGGGTTTGATTGCTGGGTAAAAAGATTCAGGATGCGTTCCCTGCTGATTGCATCTTGATGGAATAAGAAATAAAACAAATATTTCTTGATTTCCGAGTGCGTCAGGAACAGACGTGTATGGTATTGGCCATGCAGGAAAACGCCCAGATGTGTCTGAAGACAATTACGAGTGCCCAGCCCATTCGGAAATGATGTACCAGTGTTTTCTTTGGAGATGCCATCGGCAGATTGATGCCAACACTATTTAAAGAAAGGTGCCTGCAGCAGGGATTGCAGAACTACTGTTCATTCCACATCCCAGTGGCGCGAGGTTTATGGCCGATATCTCCGGAACGTCTGGGTCAAATTTGGCATACCATACATCAATCGATTTGTCTTTTTTGCAGCCGTCATCACTGTCATTTTCCCTAAAAACGTGACAGAAAAAAGTTCTTTCACCAGTCACTGTTTGTGTTTACGTCCGAAATGGCGGCCATTTTGAAATTTTGACACAATGCATCGCGCAAGTGCAAACTGCACTGAACACCGTGGCGAAATGAAATGGGTTTTGAGAAAGGGATCCGTTATGCCGGCCTTACGCGAAAAATGAAGATAGCAGAAAGATACTGACAAGAAAGACAAGTCAACTGAAGTGGAATGAAGAGTAGATGATATTACTGAAGTTAATTTTGGCAAAATTTCCTCCAACAGAGACACATGAATGGATGCAAAAGCATTGGTATCCACTCAATAAGTGCGTAAGGCTCCAGGCGCGGATCCAGGGGGGGGGGTGTCGTGCCCTCCCCTGCTCGCCACCGCCAATTGTCTTTTTTTTTCAATAATTTGCAATAATAAGCAAAAAAAAACACGTAAAAATAAAGCTTCTGTTTTGATACTGAGATGCCAGGAAATCGCATCTACGGCCTCCTAGATTTCAAAATTTTCTGGCGGAGGCCCCC
>NMRB01003865.1:0-12445 GCA_002633025.1 Notospermus geniculatus | reverse complement strand
AAAAATAGATAATGTCGAATTCCTGGCGTTTACTTCATAATTGCTAATAGAAATGACTAAAAAAAGTAAAAGATTAGTGAAAAAAGGTGGTGAATACCTGACGATTTCATCTGAGGTCCTGGGTGAATTAGTGTCGAATCCTGACCCCCCAAAAATTTTCTAGGTGTCGAATAAGTGTCGAAAAAACGTCGACCCCTGAACAGGGGGGGTACAGGGTTTACATTGACCGCTGCATAAGACACTATCGCATCCGGTTTGCGAAGC
The DNA here is from genome assembly GCA_002633025.1 of Notospermus geniculatus. Classification (NCBI taxonomy): domain Eukaryota; kingdom Metazoa; phylum Nemertea; class Pilidiophora; order Heteronemertea; family Lineidae; genus Notospermus; species Notospermus geniculatus. The sequence goes on along the minus strand of NMRB01003865.1, from coordinate 12,181 downwards.
ATCGCGTTTTTCGTTGTCTTTTTCGCCCTACATATCTTTCACCTTAGAAACCCGATTTCTATTTCATATTCTTTACTTGTATCTCCTTTATTTATAACCCCTTGCATAACATAAAACTGTTTGGGTTCGGAGATTGTTTGGACTACTCGCAGGGTACTGATGGACGCCTCGTTTAAAAATGGGCCATTGAACCATCTTTTTTTGAAGATGGGGATTTGGCCTTAGTGGTTTAAGGCGTGCTGCCCCTTAATGCTGGCGATTGATGCCTTATGCGAGGGTCCGTGGGTTCGATTCTGGTAGGAAGCAATGTCTTTCACCTTAGAAACCCGATTTCTGTTTCATATTCATGTATTAGGCCAACATAAACAAAACGCTGTGGTTAGGGGTCGCCTCGCGCGAGGTCTGCAATGGCTACAGGAGGGTAGAAGCATTAAAATACAATAGGCCTATCAAATGCGTTGCGCGCCTGATGGTCAGCAGCACTTGAAATCCCAATACAAACCACTGTAGTTAGCGTTGCCGGCGTGCAACTCTCACCGACTTCATTATAAATACATGTCGCGCCTTGCAATTTTTGCACTTCACTTAATCCAGCTTAAAGCTTTTAAAATGAGGTAATTCATGTCAGTACCGTATTTCTAAGCAGCCTTTTAAATAACAAATCCCCACTTTATGTCTTAGAAGATATTCTTTGAAATAAGGAAACGGGGCTTTTCTACATCAAACTAAGTAATGCTAATGACGTGATGTCGGAAGATTGATGATAATGTTTACTTAAATGACTCAGACAGCTGTTTCCGAAAACTCGTCCGGCCTGGAGATATTTTTGAGGTAAAAAATGAAAATAGCCTTCGGTTATAAAGTATTAAAATCCCATAACTTAAGGGGAAGCTGTTGCTGCACATTTTCATATTGCTTCGATCGAGGCCCCTCAAAATCTCCCTAGGGCAAAAACATTCTTACGTTCGCTTCTTTCAACTTCCACTCCTAAATATGTAGGCCTAATAGCTTATAAAATTTCTAATAACACCGTTTATTTACAGATCAACTCGAGTTTAATGCGCAAGTTTATAGTATGTACCAAAAATATGGTGTTGAACACTTGCATTCGGATACTTTTCATCTCGATCAACACGCCAACATTCCATTTTCATATTAAATAGCTTATGAATAATGATGAGAAGTATCATATTCTTAAGTGCTGCGATAAAATTTCTGCACCCTCTTAGAATATTACGAAATAGACTATTTTATACGACACGCAACATTTTACTAACCTTTTAGCAGGCCGGTGAGAGATATCGCAAGTGTCCACAACCAATCTATTCTCAAACCACCGCACTAGGTGATATGTTTTTATATGTGTTATGGTTGGCGATGAGTTCGGCGACAAAATTCAAATCAGGGGATATTGTCTTGATATTCCACGGACCGTTACCCACCGCCACCAAGAGTCGATTTTGCACATGCGCAAATTATGAATGACGTCATTAGCGCGAATTTCTGAGTGATTTTGCATGGAGGCATCCATTTTGTTGTTGTCGTCGTTTGATATTTCGTTTGATTTTCGTACCTCCGATTGACTTAACAGACTGGAGAGCTCGTGTCATCCGCCAACTGGCTCGGTTCCATTGTGCTAATGTAAACGGGGCACAGATCGCCAGATGACGAAGCGGGCCGGGACCGGTCCGAGCACGGATCGCTTTTTCTGTGACCGGTGTAAACGGAGCTATAGAGCTACACGGTACACGGATATGCCGGCGAACAATGGCTTCACAAAGGGTTCATGCCCATTAAACCTGTGTTTGCAAGCCGTGTCCGTATAGGGGTAGCTCTATGTGAACCCGACCTTAGGTGTCCTCAGCACCGAGAGGGTTAACGTAATAAAAAGACATCCCACTGAGTTAGTTTCTCATTTGTAATTAAAACACCAGCATTATTTCAAACAAATGAACCCTTTAAAGCGACGTTTACATTTGCCAAGGCCGCTGATAAATAATAGGTTCTGAAGATTTTTATTTAATTAAACGCAGGTGCACATAGAATATTCTATCAGCATCATTTACCTTTCAAGATTTTCAGAAAAAAAGAAAAGAAATATTGGTTCGTTTTTCTTGGTGTCATTAAACACCGCACTAGAGACAGCTAGGTATTCATTCATAGAAAAAAAAACATGCGCAAAAAGGTCCAATCGATTTTGGAGTCTGGTGAGTGGGTCATTTACACAGATGCACAGGAAAAAAATAGCATCATTTAACATTCTGAAACTTTTTTGTCAGTGAACATGGTGAAGAAGTCTTTGCTGGTCTCTCCAACTGAAAAGTGCCTGAGGAATTCGCAAGTTCTGGAAAAGTGCCTGAGGAATTCGCAAGTTCTGGAAGTTGACTTCTTGATATTTATCACCTTGTGTGTCAATTTTTGTGCTTTCTTCTTTGGATTTTTTGTCAGTGACGTATTTTTTGCTTCACCCATTTTTTTTACATACTTGGTTATAGCGAAGTTGTTATACACTGAATCTTGCCCCAAAAAGTTGAAAATGACACTGCGTGGCAGTGGACACTGACGGGCGAGTATTACATGTAGGTCAATTTTGCAAGTCGAGAAATTTCGTAGAAGTTGAATCTGATGTTGATTTGACTTGAGACAGAAGAACATTCTTTTTTCTTCAGAAATAAGCATTTTTTTCTACTCAGAAATCTGAAAAGGTAATACATGTAGAGCTTTTTTAAACTTTCGAGTAGATTTATTTCTCTTTCGAGCCCTCGAACGCGTGGGACAAAAACTTCTTTTTCTAGGTCCCCCTTTAGAGGTTACATGTATAGCAAAACCTTCACTCGGGCAATTCTTCGGTAACGGAATTACAAATCAGAGCAAAGTTAGTCATATTTTTCGCTCCCACCCTTATCTGGCAAACACGACGGATACGAAATCAGTCATACATGTATCCTGGGCATATCAGTCCAAAATATATTTGAACAGGTTCAAATTCTTGCCATATAACTGAAAATACTTCACATAATAATTTCCAGCAGTGTTACCTGAATCTCCAAGATTTTTTTGCGGATCTGAAGGAGTTGTAACATCAAAGATGAAAATAAAAATTTGATTTTGTAATACCCATTTCTACTGGAGAATTGCCCACTCGTGAACGCTTGGTCTCAAGTGCAACGCTCAACAACTACAGATGTGACAGGAATCTCAGAGACGCTGGAATCTAAGTCCGGGGTTAATAGAATCTAGTGCCCCTTCCCCGATGTAGGATGTCCCCCATTAACAAGGAGGGCGATTTTTTGTTTATCCCGACAGCTCGGCGCTGCAAGCGAAGTGACCTAAGCGACGTCATTATGACCACACCACCCCTCAGTGCAGTATTGTTTTCGCAGGACGCAAAATTTTTCTCTACCACTTTCCTTTCCTCCACGTTTTCGGTCAAACTAGGGCAAAAATATATATATTTTCATTAAACTTTATTTTCAACATTTATGTCTGTCATCAGAAAGAATGTTTGCAGTAATATGAAAAAAATAAAATAAAATGAACCTTATTTTAATCCGTTTCCTGGGTATGACGTCAGACCGATATGTACATTCCATGCATTGTACACCATGTACACGAGTCAATCACCGCCGAGGCATTCGGTTCTGAAGCCAACGTTAAGCCCTGGGAACGAGGTTGATGGCCGCCGTTACCGAACTTCTCATACCCTTTACCTGGAAGATCGGCGATCGAGGTTTCCCTGGTCTGCATCAATCACCACGACAAATCCTCCATCGATTCTAAGCACGCCGCATCATGACTATTCACGAATCATCAACCGTGTATTAAATCGCCAGCCCCCGGCGCAATGATACACATCAGAGTTAATTGATATCCGGCGATGATTGCAAATCAACCATAAAAATGCCCGCGGAAAATATAGTCCATTAGATATGTAATCTCTCTCGCTTTCTATCGCGATTAAAGCGTGAGTGAACGAATTCCTTCTGTGAGATTGGTAGAGAGAATAATTATTTGAAGCCAACCGACTCCAAACACAAACTTTATACTTGCCAATAGGCGAGTCTTGCAGCCCTCTTCCACTTTTGAACCAAATTCAAAGGGTTTTCACTGAATTCCGTCAAATTTTGGACGCTTCATTTCTACTTCTATATTTCCTTGGAAACTCTTCCCAGAATTTTTTTCCGCGGTTTTTCTGTCCCGTATTGATCGATGGTGGATTTGGAAAAAGTAGAATGTTACTAAAGGGCGGTTTACACTAGGTTGCACCAAGTTGCACGTTGCAGCAACTTGCAACTTGTTGCAAACTGTCTGGGACGGTTTACACATAGAAAAATTGATGCAACATCCAGTGTGATCGAGTTGCAACAAGTTGCATGCCCGTTTACACATGCAGCTTTGATGAAATTTTTGGTCTCATCAGGTTTATGCAACAAGTTGCATGAAGTTGCATATGAAAAGTTGCATGCAACTTCATGCAACTTGTTGCATAAACCTGATGAGACCAAACATTTCATCAAAGTTGCATGTGTAACTAACTACTGCAATGTTTTGCAAATTTAGGATCCAGATCCTATTTTCTGCTGAAGTTGCAACAAGTTGCACGTCGCTGGCCAATGAGGATACAGCAAAAAATCATGTGACGTCTACTAGAGCCAAAATGGCTGCCGAAGAAAGGATCCCCGCTAAAATTCCTGCAACTTGTTGCGAACTTCTGCAACTTATCGCACTGAATGTTGCAATGTGTAAACGTCACAGGTAGACTGCAACAAGTTGCAGGTTGCAGCAACTTGCAACTTGGTGCAACCTGGTGTAAACCGCCCTTTAAACGCCGTGAGGTGTTTTATGGGGTGCTACTTGGTGTTGTGGTTCGGGTGTCCGACAAGCGGTCAGAAGGTCCACGTGTGACAGGAATCAGCGTCCTAGGAATGTAGATCCGCCAAACAATAGCCCGCTATTGTAGGGTTCGTTGGAATGGTCATGGTCACTCTAGCCATATACAGGGTGGTCCAAAAAAACGGACAAGCATACTTCCACTGCCCAGAGTCCAAAACTACTGATGGCATTGGATGGAGAATCTTTCTAGAAGAAAAAAGACACCAAGATATCCCGATTCGGTCCAGTGGTTCGAGCTGCAGACCCTAAAAGCAAGGTCGAGGCCCTTGGTGAATTGTTCCATATAGAACAATCAAGAGCAAACACAACAGCGTAGCCTTGTAACTGACAAAAGGATTATCATCTGGGAAGGTCAAACAAAAAATGAAGTTCAAGTACATGTAGAACATGAAAATCAAACTTAACAACAACTTAACATCTGATGGCACCGCGGTTCACCGGTCACTGAATTTGCTTCACAAAAATGGCTCTGGAGGTAAAACTACTGGACCGAATCGAGGTATCTGGCTCTTATTTTTGTTCTAGAAAGATTCTCTATCCATTCATACCAGTGGTTTGGGACTGAGGGTGGTGAAACTATGCTTAAATGTGCGTTTTTTGGACCACCCTGTATCTAATCCCTCGCTGAACAATAAGACCGGACTTGGATTCCAGGTGGACTTGGATTCCTTTCACACCTGATTCGAATCCCACTGGGCGTGTGACTTTGGGCAAGTCTCTTGGTCATGGTGTTGATTTGAACACGTGGGAAAGTTTTGAAGACGAGGCAGAGTTTGTTAGAACCTAAGACACGCGCAGGAATGCGAGCTTGTATTTTGTCTCTTGCGGAATCAGTCTCCATTGCATGAATCAGACAGCCTACGTCGTTTTGCGGAAAAATATGAGCTCGAGTTCTTGAAGTAAATCAGGATATCTCACGCTGACGGTATTTCCTGCGGTTTAAACTATCGGGAAAAGGATTTACAACGAGAAAGCGACACTCGGCGTTGCTTTTACTTCTCTTTCTTAAAATTCGATTCAAAGTGTATTTTTACCAAGCGCTCGGTTCTTAGCGAATTCGAGAAGAAAGCTTGGATTAGGTGGAGGATTGAACCCAGAAGATAATAACAATGAAGGTTTATCAAGTAAAACCACGTCTAGCAAATAATGATGTTCTTTTGGTTTTTCGAGCACGGTTCGGTTGTTTTAGAAGTTTTTTTAATGCCTTTGTAACAATGTTAAATCTAATAGGATTATCTGGCACAATGTGGATTTAAAAGAACAGTCGTACCGGGGCTAGAGTTTCAAGAATATTTTTCTGTCACTGGTATTAACGGTAGAATTCCCGTTTGTGGACGTTACAAAATAAACGTTGTTACGATGTCTTCATGATCTCTCGTTGTTATGTGATCTCAAATCCGAGCAGATAAACATGATAAAGACGTTTGGCAGTACGACAGTCGTTAGGAAAATCTCGAGTGTTATGCCCCAATCACACTGAGCTAGTTCTCAGTACGTTCTTGAAAATTTTGCCGAATGGGCTCAAACTGTCTGCAAACGGAGTGGACGTACTGGCAACTTTTTACAATCTTTTTGCGAACTTCATGGACGGGAAGGGTGCTCTAGAACATCGAGGCATTAATTGGCCAAGGGTTACACGTTCTACATGTAGCCCGTTTTACAATTTTTTAGGACGGGGCAGGACGTTTTGAGAACTGCTTCAGTGTGACAGGAAAGAAATTCGGTGACGACTTTACTTTTACTATTATTACAGGTCACAATTGACATCCCTACCGCTTCGCGTAAGTTACTCCTAAGTTACGCGTAAGTTACACGTAACTCACGGCTTTGGTTTCGCGTAACTCGCCAAAATCGCGTAACTCGCCTCGTAAATCACTGCGTTGCTAGCGAAATTCGCGAAACCCACCGCGTAACTCACCTCGTAAGTTACGCGTAACATAGCTCGTGAGTTGTTTCGTAAGTTACGAGTGACTTACGCGTAACTTACGCAAATTTAGGGATGTCAATTATGACCTGCACTGTAGTTCTACATTCCGTATTATTTATAAACTGAAATTGATCCCAGAATATATATTATCTGGTAATCAAGTTCATCTTTTCCCCGCCTTGGGAGAAACCCGGGAATTCTCAGTGCCAATTAGAAACCTCAAAAGTAATTTTTCTGTGAAGATTAAAAAATAACTGATAGAAACCCAGGTAATACCAGAAAAATTGATAATATGTCATAAATTCTGCGTCGTGGGGTTTCATCCAGGGTTCGGATTAAATATTGGTAACATTTTCGTTTCAAAGAATTGTCTGGGGCCTTCCCTTGTTGAAGGAGAACACTCACCAAGCCGTGTTGAGGGTATCCTCATCGTAGACTACTCTCCATTCCAATTCCGATTGGCGCGAGGTTTATCAACGATAGCTCCGCAACGGCTGGGCCGAATTTGATGAAACATACGTCAATCGACTTGTCTTTCTTAGCGGTACAGCCATCATCACTGTCATTTTCCCGAAAAACCTGACAGAAAAAAGTTCTTTCACAAATCACAGTTTGTGTTTACGGCCGAAATGGCGGCCATTTTGAAATGACGCAGTGCATCGCGCACGTGTTAACTGCACTGAACAGCATAGCGAAATGAAATGGGTTTTGAGAAAGGGATCCGTTATGCCGGTGTAACGGTACAGAGTGTCCCCCTGTAGAAAGTGTCCACTTCTATTGTTGAATGACGGAATAAGCGGCATGACTATTGAAAACCAATCCCCAGAGATTAGAATGTAACAATAGGATCTTTTGTTCCTGGGACAGTTTTTCCTGGGGACATTCTTTCCCTTTACACCGGCCTTACGCGAAAAATGAAGATAGCAGAAAGATACCGACAAGAAAGACAAGTCAATCGATGTATGCTATGTCGAATTTGACCCAGCCGTTGCGGAGATATCGGCTGAAAACCTCGCGCCACTGGGATTTGGAATGAACTGTAGTACCTTATCCTACCAACCTGCGCGCTGCAGTCGTGGCTTGTTTGGTAGGACCAGTATTGGCCGCCATTTTTGGAGGAATTGCGCCGGTGACGTCACTTGGAAATTTATGTAAATTATGTAAATTTATTTAATTCTCAATACGAGAATGCACATACCGGAATGCAGATAGAAGGTGACCTCCATTTGACCCAGGAAATCCACCAATCACGAAGGTGTTAAAACAGAAAATTTGTCAACATAATAGTTCATATACTTATCACCTGCGCCAGCACCGGCCCATCAGATTCACGAACGCGATAGGCAGGACCGGTGCTAACATATGCAAAAGTCCGATGTAAAATTGTTAGGACCGGGTACCAGTCTATCCTTATTGATGGCCCGCTCAGTCGATAACGATGTCAGAAAATTGCCAATACACGTACTGAAAAAATAACCGCACGTCGATGACCTCCGTGTCGCAAACAACAAAAACAATATTGAAACTGTACACGAAATGCCAGGATGTTTGTCCCTTGCGTAAATAACAATAATCGCTTCCTTGATACGTAAAATTAGGGTTATTATTGATACAGGCTGTCGTGGTTTCCAGTAAAACTCACCGCGTTGTTCAGAAAGTACCAGCATTTTGGTCATTTCCGTCGCTATGGGTAATCGTCAGCAATAAATAGGTTTGACAAGCAAGAAAATGGCAGATCATTGGCGAGCAGACAGCCAGAGATTTATCCACAATTACAGTTCTTTTATCCTCTCCAACGTTAATGGAACAAGATAAAACGAATTCGCCATGCAAATAACAAGCATTTATCTTGTAACTACCGCCATTTTGAACCATAATTGGAGCTCTTCAGTCGAATGAGGCAGGAAATTGAATACCGGAAGTGACGTGGATTAGAACAGTTCCTCTTGATCACGGTGCGATCGAGTGTTGTAAGTTAATCCAAGCTGGTGAATTATAAAAGTTCTTGCGACCTGAAATCTGGTTAGCGTCTCTCGATACATCAACCCGGAAAAAGCTGATATCTTTGTGGGAAAAAATTGTCGGATCATTTGATGTCAGGTGTGTTTGGGTCGAAATGGTTCATGTATGGCGGTTAATGGTCACGTTGGATCTTTGCCGCCGGATTTAGGAAACGGGCAACTCCAGCTGATGTTTGGGTATTTTAGAAAACCTCTCTGATTAATTTGGAAACAAGAGCAGCGATCCTTCCATTGTTGTCTGGATGACATTCTTCAAAATTTTTATGTCTATACAATACTGGATATTCTAAAAAATTCCCAGGTGTGAAAGGAATCCAAGTCCCCATGGAATCAAAGTCTGGTTTATTGTTCAGGAGGGATTAGAATATATGGCTAGAGAGACCATGACCATTCGAATAACCTCACAATTATAGCGTGCTATTGTTTGGTGGATCTGCATTCCTAGGACGCTGATTCCTATCACACCTGCCAGACTAGGCAAACTATCCTTCCCTGGACGAAATTCAACTTCATTTCCAGGACCTAATGTATTTCTGAAAATGGTTGCTACCACAAATGTCCCTGCCGCCAGTGCGTCTTTCAGCATATTACCATGGTAAGAGCGAGGGAGCTATGATGCATCGTTAATTTTAAAATTTCCATTTCGTGTCTACGAAGTGGAAACGAAAGATAAATTTTGAAGTTTAATATACACCGTCAACTCTGCCGGTCAAACGTCATACGCTAAAAGACGCTCTTGCAGGAGACGATATTTGTGATAACAACCATCTCCTGAAATACATTACGTCATGGAAGTGAAGTCCAATTTCCTATTTCGTACGTCGTGCTTCATCAGATTTGCGAAACCTCCCTTATATCAACTATGTAAAATTTGGACAGCAACGAAGAAGCAATTTAACGAGGGGACGCGGACTTTAAAACCGTGAAAATGGCAAGCAAAGCGTTAGCAAACAATTTCCTGAGCTCCTCATGCCGAGAGGAAAATTTAATCAAAATACTTATTTGCTATCAAACACAATAGTCTCTTGTTTCAAAACTTAAATTGGCTTGGAGTTGTTCGCGAAAATTACTACGAGGGCAGGAAGGATGCCGCGCTGACAACGTATTACTTACATGGATGCTGCACTACAGATTTCGTGCATAAAAAATAACTCTACGGTTTCGTTTTCAATCCGGACTCCGTCATGTGACGACTGTCGGAAATTGTACATTAAATATAGAAATGCACAAAGTCTTTGCCATGCTCTCAGCAGAAGGTCAGTCAACAGCTCTCTTGATTCACTGTTAGAAAAAAACAGAAGAATTTAACAGAATTTTCTGGCACCAGATTTTCAAGCACTTTCTGTGAAATTACAGGAGCCACTTTTTTAGTTAAAGGTATTGCATCTGAACCAATGACCTGCGTTTTATGTTACACCTAGGAGGGACCTTCCACAAAAAGGGTCATGGGCAATGACATAATATTCCTTTAGACCCTGAATCATTTCTGTAAATTTACAGTAAAACTCTGCTGCACAGACTATTCTGTAGAATCTTCTGTTTTTTCTAACAGTGTACTGTCTTGTCGCCACACGGTCCCGCTTGGAAACGTCGGTAAAAATCCGCAAGAAACAATCCTCCACAGGGAAAATCCCTAAAGGTAAAAATGCCATTACGAAGGTACTGTAGGTAAAAATCTCCATTTGATGTTTTTCACTTTTTTGCTCAAAAATGATTTGGGGCACTTTTACCAACACAGTTGAAATTTTTTGTAATATTTTTACAGAAATTGCCTGCAGCAGTTTCAGGAACTTCTGTATGGTGTGATTTATGTGTTTCTGTATTACTTGGACTCAATTGGACTTTCCATTATGATGCTTTCTGAGAGCAGTATGAAAATATAATTTGGTCAACCTCCAGTCAAGTCTCTGTTAACGTTTCTTTCAGTCTGTAATTTTACAGATCCAGTACTGGGGACTCTGCTGCAGGAACTTTCTGTAAAATCCTCTGTTATTTCTAACAGTGCACCTTCCCATTTCATTGGGAATTTTTACCGTTGGGATTTTTATCTGCTACTCCTGATAAGTCCAGAGAGATACATTTATGTAGTCATCAGTGTGAGTGGTTCAATGACTCAACCATCTTTGGTGCCTTACCCTTATGCAATTCGCCATTTCCCGATGTTCGCCAATTTCCCACTTTTTATCATCGCCAAAATATACATGCAACACACATGCCACATTAAATGATCACTTTTATGATCGGAATTTTACGACATGCCGTAAAATGCAGGTCGTAAAATGATGCATCGTCAACATCGAGGCATATTCGACCTCATCTCTCAGCCGTTAAGGCTAATCACACTTCAACTGAAGGATTAGCTATAATCCGTAGGGATTATGATTTAAGGTAAAAGATCTCTGACATTTGGTAAGTGCTTTGCAAACATGACTTTGATGTAGGATCAGATTGATAGACGACTGCATCTTCTCCCGTGAGGGGATTCATGACATTATATACATTTTATTTTGCTTTGATAAATTCATTGGAATTCGTCACGTCACAGACATCTTCGGGGAGCCGCAGGGGAGCTTGCTAGCGGTCATGATGAGGTCACCTGTTCGAATCTCACAGTCCGCGTGATACTCCGGGCAGGTCTTTTTGCCAACCATGCCTCACTCCAGCTGAATCGGTTAATGTCGTCCTGGGTACACCTCATTATTACCCTGGATAATCCTGGGTAATCATTTTTGTTACCCAGGACGATCCTGGGTAAAGGTACCTTAACATTACCCAGTTTTAAAATCTGCGCCATTTTTCACCTGCGCCCGAGTTTGTGGTACGTGCGTTCATATTCTCGCTGGCAATTGCCCCTCCCAGTCCATGGGTCATATGAATAAAGACTAGTAAATGCTTATACTTGAACTTTGCAATACAAATATACTAGGCAATGTTGTACATATCTGAAGTAAAAGCATTTTGCTAGTCTTTATTCATATTACCCCATATCATGGTGTCGCGTGCAAGCCACTTCAGTTTCGCATCAACTTTGACACCTGCTTTCAACTTGTATCTACCATTACCGACATCCACCAGATTTTTCGTCAGCACTGGTGTATTATAAAAATCGGGTGCCTACAGCATTTGTTCAGGAAGTCAGATCTACCCAGCTTGCATGCTTGATTGCACTCCAGGTTACTGTAAAAGACCACATGAAGGCCAAGGGATTTCACGCTCTTTCAAGCTTACTTTCTCTGTGTTGTTTTAGCAATTCATCCAGAAAAGTGCCGCATTTGTAGTCCATAGTACAGTATTATGCCCATGTGTATGTGTATTCATCATACATCTTGTGCAGCTCTGA
>NMRB01003864.1:18978-50712 GCA_002633025.1 Notospermus geniculatus | reverse complement strand
ACACTTAACTGGCCCATTTGTGGTTTGTGGTTAGGTTCCATTGCAAGGTAAAATGAGTGCAAAAATGACTGGACATTTTGAAAAGCACTTTAATGACCTTCCACCAAAATTGGGTCAGAACCAGTTAACTAAGTACTCACTGTACATTTTATGCCTTGGTGTGTTGACTGTTGTACCATTGAGATCAATACACATCACGGACTGGCGTCAATTATGTAACGAGGGGTAGTGCGCCGTCAATTTTTCAGCTCCTGCGTACCAGCACAAGTTCTCCCCCAAGTCGGCCTCCATCCGTGAGAGGGAGGTAGGGTGTCGCGAAAAACCAGCCTGAGACCAGGTTTAATGTAATTGGGGGCACTCAGGGATGAGTTTGAAGTGACTGAGGTGATCTCCAAACATGTGGTTTCGCCAGGGAATGTCACTATGCAGACACCTTTACTTGCTCATCAGGATAACCGCTCCAACGAGAGCCGAGGTGACCTTATCCACACGAAACTATTGATGCACTGCACTTTGGACTGTATTTTCTCCCCATGTTGTCCTCAGCGAAGTGAACCACGGACTGAAGAAGAATTTGGACTTTACTGATATTTTTTTTATGAGTGAACTTATGCTATGTTCACACTATCACGAATCACGCCACGATTGAAATCGCGATCTTAATCGTGGAGTAATCGTGATGATCGTACATGTCCTATCAGATCTTATCAGATCTTGAGGTCAGTTCGTGGCAATCGTATTGATCGTAAGAAAAATTTTGGACGTTTCAAAAATTTTGCTAGGTTTCTGATTGAAATCGCGATCTTAGTCGTGGAGTAATCGTGGTGATCGTACATGTCCTATCAGATCTTATCAGACCTTGAGGTCAGTCTTGGCAATCGTATTGATCGCAGAAAAGTTTAGAACGATTCAAAAGTTTTCTACGATCAACACGATTGTCACGATTGCAGTCACGATTGCCCTCAAGGTGTGATAAGATCTGATGGGATCACCACGATCACTCCACGATTAAGACCACGATTTCAATCGTGGCGCCATTCGTGCCACCTGAAATTGACCAATCGCGACCATGTCGCATCCAAGCGCATCAGAACGTATCGACTCGCATCAGCTCGTATCCAAACGTGAAACTTCAGAGAATTAAACAAACATTCCACGATCAGCTACGAATGGCCAGTCGTGACGTTCGTAACGGACCGCACTCTAGTGTGAACATAGCATAAAAGTAAAATGCCGGTTCGTCTCGCGCAACCAGCCCCTCGTTCATACTCCGAGGTCGTCAGACCGAGTGTCTGGCACGGAACAAAATTCTCATTGTAATTGGGTCAGTGACCTTATTCCGATGATTCAAAATAAGGGAGCTTCGCTGATTGGCTAGTCAATTCCAATGCATCATGCATGGTTGTGTTCTACGTCATCGTCGGTAGATTGTCCGCCATGATGGTTTTACAAGTCAAAGTAACGCCGAATCGGTGAATGTCGTCCTGGGTATAACAGAAATATACCCAGTTTCAATGTCGCCCCACAAAACTATACCCTGGGTATAGTTCGATCTACAAAAGTATACCGAAGATTGGATACCGCACCTGAAGACGAGATTGTTCTTGCAAATGCCATATGACCATGCAGAAGCATGACAAGTCGAAAAACATCGCTCTAGCGCCCGACACGACGGGCCATTTTAATATATCGTACCGACAATCATCAAAGAAATTTTCGTGCCGTTTATCGTCCCTCAAATCCGCAATAGTACTCGCAGCACGGCTCGCAGACGTAGATGAACGCACGACACCTAACAAACATATGGGGCGCAGATCGGCTCTGTTCGTTTGCTCATTTCTTTGAAACTGTGAGCTTAACTTGCGATAAGTTTGGACCGTTGTGCTGAGACAAATGTCAACAGTTGACCCATGCTATCGATGAGCACAAAACCTGACAATATTGACTGATATTTTGAAGATGTTGATTGCAAAACTGCCGTCTCAGTTGAAGCGAGGAACAAAATGGCGGCCATCCATTCCTAATTCGTACCTAGGCTCAAAACTACGGTACTGGGTATACTTTTGTAAATCGAACTATACCCAGGGTATAGTTTTGTAGGACGACATTGAACCTGGGTATATTTCTGTTATACCCAGGACGACATTAACCGATTCGGCCAAAGTAACCATATGGACCAGACTCTAAAATTGGAAATTGCAAGAGTCTGGTGCCACGAGACTAATGCAGGTGCGTAGAAACGTGGCATGAAATGCTCGAAAGTGAAGAAGTCCTTCATATCTTGTGAATTCGTCGACAGGATCGCAAATTTCCAGTCTCAGGCCGATCCCTGGCATATGTGTCGCTGCTCACTGTCTGATTTGAACCGTCATCTTTGTCAAACACTTGAACACGGCCTTGATATCAAATAGCCTGAATATGTGTCGGAATCTCAGTATGGAGGTTGAGGAGGCGAAGTATATCTTAAAATATCTTCTGCCATTGCTTTTTTTTGAGTCCTGAGAGCCTGTATCAACGTCTGCTCAGCAAGCGCCAGGCCCCAGTTCGAATCCAGCCTGGGTCATATGGGATTAATCCCCCCTGATTCTTCACGTCTTCATGCTTTGGACAGTTTATAATCCGATTCTGTATCTTTCCATGAGCAAGTAAAAGATACCGTAACCATGAAAGTGAGGGACATTGCGTCTTCCATACTCACCTGGGCCAATAGGTCTACTGCGTTGGCTTCGGCCTTGATGGTAAACTCCAATACATGTATATTGTTATCGCTGTCTGTCTGCAGGACCACAACACGTTCACCTTTCTTTGTAACTGCACGAATATCTTGTCATGCTCTGTGAACACGAATAACGGCAGCATTTTTGCCAGAAATGGTTTTGGACATGTGCCGAACAACCCATCGCGGGGGCTACCCAAGGTTCCCATTGCAAAGTGAATTTCCGGAACGGTCCGGTTTGGCCCGTACAACAACGTAGGTGAATGATTTACCCATTCTTGAGTAGGCTTCAACAGTGGCAGGAATCCTCGCTGAACGTTTTCGTATGCTAACCGAACCGTTGCGAAACGTCACTATTAGTAGTCTGCACAGACGATTTATAGCTCTATGATAATTTTTGATATTTAATGNGGGGGAGTACACGTGTGCCGTGACATTCCAAAAGTCAACAAATTTTCAAATGTCACATCAACACAATACAAAAGTCACTGGTTATGTAAAATGCCCATCAGGTGGTTCCACTGTTGAGAATCACATTTCAACTTGCGACAAAAATCACGTTCCATGACGCCAAAAAATTATAAACCTCACTGTTTTAGACTGAAAAAATGAAAAACAAATCTTGGAAGATGAAAGAAAAAGTATAAACCAGCAGGTCCTAAGGGACCTAGACCTGAGGGACCTAGACCTAAGGAACCTAACCCTAAAGGGACCTATCCCTGAGGACCTAACCCTAAGGGTCCTAACCCTAAGGGACCTAGCCCTAAGGGGCCTATCCCTAAGGGACCTAACCCTAAGACTAACTTCCTGTCATTATGCATACCACGTGGATATAACAATAGTGGAGCCATCTAATGAGCATTGATGTAACTAGTGACTTTTGTATTGTGTTGATGTGACATTTGAAAATGTTTGACTTTTGGAATGTCACGGCACATACGCTGACAAATGGCAGAGTGGTTATCCGAATTCTGAGTTCTACCTGAATGTCCCAAAGTTGAAATCCGTCTGTTTGTCCGCAGATTTGGGATCTTTGGTTGTAATTCGTCGATTAGGACAGCTGCAGCTTTAGGACGTTAACCGTGCGCATCTATTTGCATATATTCATCTTTTTTGCCATTTGTGACATAACACATTTGTTGGAATTTGATGTGATATTCTTGTAGCTAGTGATGACGCCATGATGGTCGAAAATGGGGCAACCTGAATACATCATCTTCATCATCCATTGAGGCAATTTGAGGAGTCGGCGTTATTTTCTATGGAATTACGCACAGAGGTATAACAGGGGGTGTTGTGCGTTTTCCCTGGAAAGTCTTGCCGAATCGTTCAGAAGGTCTTGGCGATCACATACGAGGTCCTGTTGCATATGTCTCGGGGAAGATGGGAGAACTCTGTCCACTTATTTGTCTCACTCCCCGCTACAGATATCGTTAATATCTTGTACGTTATACATGTACATACTAACCTCCCGCTTATTACTCGACTGGTAATACGATGACAAAGAGCCTTGTCCACGATAAATTTAAAACAGTTGTACACGACTGGGCCCTTCGTGAATCCGACATAAAACAGCAGAATGTTTTCTCGGTACTTGCTTGTGCTGTTCTTTGTTATCAGCTGAAATGTACAACCTTTGTTGTTATACCGGAAGAAATGGACACTCTCTGTCAGATGAGTAAAAGGAGAGGAACGTGTTTGTCAAAGAAGCAGGTATTTCCTTCCAAGGGTACTCGGATGTACGAGAAGAAGGTAAATTATATCATTTACTGAAGTCAAATAAATTGTTGCCTATATGTTAAAGGGAAGTAGTCGCGGCATATTCAAAATGACACTAAAAGTAATTTCGTGGCTAGTCTCGCTTGGCCAGACGCTACGGGCTCACCCCTTCGGTAAGTCACTCCGCGTCTGGCTCTTTTAGAGATTAACAGTCGTGAAGACCGCGTGGTGGCAGCACGGATCCTTGCGTTTTCCTGGAAGTATGTTTCGCGGAATTTTCACGGCAATTATGAGTGAGAAAGCATGGTGATTGGCTGGAGCCCAGTGGAGTGCCATCTAGTGGGGTGTATTCGACTCCCTGTTCTTATGTGTTCTGGCGCAGAGAACGGCGTTCTGGAATGAGTCAAAAGGCCGAGAACCCGTTCGGGAACGTGTTCCTGTTCCCAAATCTCACACCACCTCGGTCAGTCGAGAACAAAGATGGCGGACTCTTTTATATAAATATTTCTCAGATCATAGTGTAATTATTCGAGGTTTAGGATCAAGCAGAAATGACATATCCCGCTTATTCTAAACTGAATAATTTTGAAGTATTCTTGAAAAAATGGGCGTTTTTAGGTAGGAGTATTAACGCCGGAAGTGAAACCATAGTAACAGGCACTTATCCGTTCGAGACTCGAGAACATGTTCCTGTGTTCTCTGCCTGTTCGGGTACAGTTGAGTCGAATACACCCGTGGTGTTCACGGCTTTTGAGCCCCAAAAGTGCCAGTGTGTGGAAGATCGGGGCCGAGTGTATTCCGTGGCCAAAGAAATCCACAATTTCAAAATTACAAATTTCGTATTTTGAGGGGATTACATCCCTAGGTAAGCCTAGATTTGCTGTTGACCGTGTTCTAAATGCTATTCGAAGGCAGCAAAGCCACAGCAGTTGCTCTTAGTAGGCAATAAATTCACGATGTGAGTAAAGTAATAGATTCAATATGGCGGCGTTTGATTCTCTATCTGGACTTCTTGACTCATTCGGAAGGACCTGAGGCGAACTGCTTATCTGCCCACTGTACGGCGCATTTCACCTCGGACACAAGTCCAAGGCAGGCATATTGTTTATCAACAAACCCACGTGACCGACCGTGCCGGCGTGGGACTATTTTGGCCGAATTTTGGCCTGTTAAGATGTTCAACCTTATTTGCTGGATTATTTGAGCCATATTATATAATATTATATATAAACTTACCGGTATCTCACCCAATCTGCCAATTATTGATCAACAACGCAACGTTTTTGTGTGCCCTATTTTGTTCATGCGCAGTCTTATCTCTTCAGAGGTCATCTGACGAAACACAAGTACGAAATACGAAATCCAACTTCATTTCCAGGACCTAATGTATTTCACAAGACGGTTGGTACCACAAATGTCCCTGCTGTCAGTTCGTCCTTTAGCATATCATGCAAGACCGAGAGAGTTATGGTGCATTTTGAATTTTTTAACTTCCACTTCGCAGCTACGAAACGAAAGATAAATTTCAAAGCTTCATATACACCGTAACTCTATCTGCCTAAACGTCGTACGCTAAAAGACGCCCTTGCAGTAGGCGATATTTGTGGCACCAACCATCTCCTGAAATACATTACGTCATGGAAATGAAGTCCAATTTCGTATTTCGTACTTCGTGTTTTGTCAGATTTGCGAAACCTCACTATTGACTGTTTTTGTACGCCACAAATTCAAAGTGGTGCGTCGGTATGATAAATGGTGAGTTACGAACAAATAAAGCTACATTGTATTACAATATTATCTTGAAGGGCCCAAAGTCTTCATTGGTAGCATACGAGACATGAGATTTTTCACGGAAAATGTACCCATTAAGGCCCGAACCCACTGACGCGTTTTCACGCAGCGGGAAAACGCACCGGCAGAAAATGCTTTGTTTAAAGGCAGCGGACCGAGAAAATAACAAAGGATGTGTCGGGCAGTGATGAAACCGCGGCGGCAAAACGCGACATTGGGTTCAGGCCTTTAGAGTTGTTATCTATTCATGACTGTCCGGGGGCCCAATACTGTCAGAAAATGTGACCTGAGCCATTATATAATACTGACCACCATGTTCCAATTAGACTGACCATGTAATAATTGACCCTATAATTTGGCAAAATGTATGCCCTTCCAAGCGCAGATAGTTACCCAACAATAACCACGACTGAGGTGGATTAATGGTTGATCGAGTAATGGGTCTTTCCATAAAGCTGGCTTGCCCCAATGCTTTTTGTGCCGCTCTCGAGGACAATGAAACTGAAGAAGTAAGCAATGACTGTCAAGGCTGATGATCAGGCCATTGTATTCGTCCTGACTGTCATGTATGACTATCAGAAGATCAGTCTAAAGATCAGTTGGGTGACTGTGTCTGAGTGTGTGACATTATTACAATGGCTAGGCCCATGAAAGCGAGAAGGTTGCAGCCTGATGCGGACACCAATGAAGAAATTGAGGCGTATCAACAGGCTGTACATCAGTTTGACAATGATAATGCAAGAATTGGGCCCCACATGGGGGGGGGGGACAGTGCATTGTAAATGTTCCAAATCCTCTTCTCGAAAAGTAGTGCAGCTGTGATAATTCCATTCGTAAGCAATGCCTAGAAGTGTTCCATCCGACCGCAAAGGGGCAAAGGCCAGAGGGCATTTAACCCAAAATAATGGTCTGTGTATGATCATAAGGATCATCGATTCATAAGATATTAAATTCTATTGAAACAGACATCACACCATCATACAATACCCATGATTGACGTGGTTTTAGGGCCTATATAAAAAGGGGGCATTATTACATAAGGGGTGATGTAATCTTTTTCTGACAGTACTGGGTCCCTGACAGTCATGAATAGATAACAACTCTAATACATGCAGTCATGGACATTAGTTTATCTACACCTGATACTTCGAATATTTAAAATACTACTGGGCCAATTTTAACATGATTTGTTCCACATGAAAATATATCTTGTTGGTCATTATTCTGCACCAAGATTTTGGAAATTTGAAAATATTGTAATTATGTAATACATGTAGCTCATCAGAAAAAAAACACTAAAAATCAAACCTCTTATTATGTAATATTTTGTGAGTTTCGTTGCAGATGTGATAGAGCTGAACTTTCTAAGGATTTTGAACTTTGTCTTATCAAAATATGTTGAGAGGTTTTTGAGATATTTGAGATTATCAACATTTTGATAATTTGAGATTCTCGTGTTTTGTAGGAAATTTTGATGCCATTAGATAAAGCTAACCTTAGAATATGGATTTACAAAATTTTGGAACTGTTTGCGTTAACTGGGCAGAAATATTGCGTATTTTTCAAAGTATCAAAATGTTGATATTTTGAAAAACATGCATAACTTCTAATCAGTTTGCGCTAAACGTTCCAAAGCTTCATACTTCTTCGTTTTTAGGGCAGCTCTGTCTACTGATATCAAAATTTTGTGAAAAATTGAAAATTCTCAAATTATCGAACTTTTGATAATCTCAAATATCTCAGCAACCACTCAACAGATTTTGATGAAACAAAGTTCACGATCCTTAGAAGGTTCCACTCCATCAAAACTGCAACAAAAGTCACAACAATTTGCATAATAAAAATGTTGCTTTTTAGGATTTTTTCTGATGAGCAATTACGTAATTACGATATTTTCAAATTGCCAAAATTTTGAAGCAGAAATATGACCAACAAGATGTACTTTCATGGAACAACCCGTGTTAAAGATAATGTATCACGACTTCATTATTTACATTCAATGTTTGTAAACATTATTGATGTTTATATTGTGTTATTTTGGAATTTTGGGACATGCCAACTCACCAAATAGAATACTTTCGATATCAAAAGAATTTCTAGAGAGGCAAGCCACCAGCAATATTGTTCATAAGACAAAGAAAGACTGCAGGACATAAACAAACAAAATGTAAATAAACAATGATTTTCGTGGCCCGCGAAAATACCCGTGATACATTATCCGTTACACTGAATTACCATTTCGTTATGAGAGGGTAATTTTATACAGTTCCGGACTTAGACGCAAATTGTTGAAATTTTGGCTAATTTATAACTCGACCTATTACTATGTTAGGAAAGGCATGCGATCATACTCATACGCATTATCAACCTACATTGTATTATTATTCTTGAAAGTGTCCAAGAAGAAGTGTTCGATCGAAAAGGGCAAACTCTATGACTTTACGGTCGGGAAGCTCACAGGGCGTCTCCAGTTACCAAAGAGCGGCAAGTGTGGGGCGTTGTGCGCCCTCCGGAAAAAGGCATTCCTCACATCTAATTTCTATTTTCTTAATATGCATATTGTGGCTGTCTGGTGTCGCCGACCAACTCCAAACTTTATCATTATTTATAATACACTTGTTACAAACACAAGCGGTGAATTAATCATTGCCTTTTCATTCAAAAAATCATTACATTTTGAGAAACGGGATACGCCCCAATCAGAAGTTGCCTGGCCTATATACACCCAACACGGCCTTTCGTTTGCTCTTACTTTTCCCCATGTCCTGAAGTTTGTGATTTTTGATTTGGAGCCAGGTCAGTTGCAGACGATTAAAATAACTAAAACAATTGACGTCCCTGTCCACTTTGAGGTCCTTATAAAATATATCGGGGCCCCAATGTTAATAATCCAATATCGTGAAAAGTCCCAATCAACGATACGACTCGGGAAATTTAAGATCGAATGCGTTCCCAAAGAACCTTTAGGATTCACCATAGACTGGATTAGACAGACAGATACAGAATTACATGGAAAACCGAAAAATTGCGTGTTGACCGTACCAAATAAATTTCTATTTGATGATCGAAGGAATAGTGTATTTGATCTTCACCACATGAATGTCCATGATGGAGACTTTATACATAGACACTATGGGGTGAATTTGTACACAATATATTGAGATACATGTAATACAGAGAGTGACATGATGAGTAACAAAACAGTTGACGTGCATTTTGATTTTCTTACTCAGTGAAAAACGTACATGAAGTACCTACATTTATACCGGTACGTACATCTGATATGGGACGGTATTGTGACTTAAACATAAAGGGCCGTATGCACCAAGCGAAGATTATCTTGAACTCAGGTTGAGCGACAACTTTTCCATTGTCACATCATGCCCTGGCAAACCTGAACAATAGAAAAGTTGTGGCTCAACCTGAGTTCAAGATAATCTTCGTTTGGTGCATACAGCCCGTAAAGTGAATGTACCGTACACGTATTACAATACATGTATATTCATTTTTGATAATTTAAATTACCATTCGAATAATACATGTATTTTGTTGAATTGCTACCGTTGATCATTTTGGATACATTTTCTCAGGGCAAAACTTTCAACTTTAGGAACGTTGGCAAAGGAAAATTTAAACCAATTATTTCTGTTGCTGCTGTAAATAAGGATGCCTGGTTTTTTGATTGGCAAACAGGCGGGATATTTGTTTATAAAGTTCCACCCCCTACTTCTCCTTTAAGCAGTCTCCAATTATATCAGCGTGTGGGAAGTGATTATGTCAAGTTGTACGATACGAAGTTTTTTAATCGCTTCGACTTCATCGTGAGGGGAGATCTCTACAAATCTCTCTACGTTCTCGTTGTGAGGCGTCGACGTTTAAAGAGAAGGAGGTGGATATATATTGTTTTCCTCATAAATGTCGTAAAAGGTAAAGCTGTAGGGATAATTAACCCTCCATCGACAGAACTTTGTTTTCGACTGGGAAAGAAGTATTTTTCTTTACGTTTCGGATTGGAAGGAAAGTCTCTTGTGTGCTGTAAGATCAAAACTCGTTGGTACTTCACCATTTACGACACACACGAATCAAACAAATCGAGTGGTTTTGATCTGATCTATAAGAACGGTCGTAAGATTCGGCTTGATGACCTTGCTAGACGGATGGATACTGGCATACATTACGTTTACGAGTACAAGCCCAAAGGTGACATGTACTACATTTCACATATAAACAAAACGCAGTATGACATGAAGGTTTATTTTCTCGAATTGTTTAAAACACTTGACAAACGTTGTCACTATCTCCAAAGTCGGTTTGACCCATCGACTGGGACGTTTCTCGTGATAGCCCCCCTGCCTTGTGCCATCTCGCTGCAGCAGGTGCCTGATCCGAAGGATGGTTTGATAAAGCGAGGATCTGGAAAGTTCTCATTTCGTGAAACAGCAACGTCTTTTCATCCGATACGCCACGAAAAGTGGTTTGACCGATACGAGTTCAGTCCGTTGGATGGGTCCTTAATGCACTTTGTCGTAGAAACGTCAGGGAAAAGACGCAGCCGGAAAGAAGTTTTAAAAGTAATCGAGATTTACGTTTCCGATGAAAACATATATTAGGAAGGTTTAGAATTCAAACGATAAACGTAAACGTTAACGACAACGATATTTTTGTATCAGAATGCAATATAAAATCTGGTGAATGTGTTGTATGAAAAATAACGTTGTCGTAAAGTTTACGTTTATCGTTTGATTTCTAAACCTCCCTATTAAAGGAGCACGGTATTGGATCTCTAATGCGTTATTTGACTGCCGACGTAGAGGGAGCCGCCCAGCGGCAGCATTACAAAATGTACGTAGCAAATTGGGTCGATTCGCCGACAACGTAGTTAATAGTCCCTGGGTTTGGAGAGTGGCGCGGCGGCGCCGGCTGTCAAGAAAAAGTGGCAATACCGTGGTCCTTTAAAGTGCAACAGTATATGCATTAGGTGACACTTCATCCCTCCCCACCTTCATGCAGAAGTTTGTCGCCAAAATTGAATGTTCCATTTCCTCACTTTAGTTGAGTCGAAAAAGGAGGTTAGCGTGCACCCACCGGAGATAAAGTTTTAATTAACATTTTTATGTAGGAAAAAAAGTGTAGAAAATGGCTTGCTATGTTAAAAATTTCACAAATTGTCCCACGTGCCTTTTTTATGCAAATTGATCCGCCATTATCGATAAATGTGTTATTCACCATTAGACCGGCTTTGTACAGGGGCAGGGGGGAAAATGTACAGCTAACTTCTGAACGGTTGGATTTAGACTCTATAAATACAATATTATACACCTCGCTATAACGTACATTTTGCGTGGATCCCGACGTGTATGTTATAGCGAGGATTTACTGTACTATGGTCACAATGCCTCTCTCTCAAAACGTTTAAAATTCTTGTTCCCTAGATTCGGGGCATTTTCTGTGTCAAACAGAATACTTGTGTGCGTAACCTTGCGCTGATTGGTTCACTACTGTCACGTGTCTTGCGCTTTGTTGACAAGTGCGAATCCAATGAGGTGGCGTCAATTGTTGTTTCGATGACTGACGTAATATCAATTTAAGCAGTGACGTCATCGATATCCCGTACAGTGCTGCCATCTTTTTGAATGATGGTCTACTGATAAGAAAGACGATTATGAAGAGAGTAGTTGCGAGGAGCGCATGCATTGCTAAACATTCCCGAACCTAGAAATTCCATCATGCAGGAAAGGAAAAGGAAAGAGGCCTTCCTAAATGGAGTGGTCTGCCTGTCACGACTGTTAGAAAGGGAACTTGCTATAGAGGCGTCACCTTTCGGAGAACGGCCACAACATGGGGAAAGCGCTCCTAAAAATAGTACCGGTACGCTGGCGAAGCTAAATCGGCTAAAAGCTAAACCGTTTTTGCCTCCAATTTTCGTGATTTTCTTGCCAGAAATATGCACCGGGGAGCTAGAAAATTTACCATATATACCAACTTCGGAGCTGAGTTACTGCCACATACGCGCGAAAAGCAAAAATCGAAGAACATACCGCGTTTGATTAGGGGCATCTCTGAATATGTCATGTAGGCCTAAATCCTGCCCTCATACCTTAAACGATGTAAAAGTTAAAACGGTGGTGAAAAGTCGATAAAAAGTGATCGTTGATACCGACGTATAGGAATGACATTACATGATTTTCAGTTTTTTTGAACCTCACGTAAGTGCGTACTCCGATTCCGAGTATCACAAAATACAGACTTAATCAATTTTCTGGCTGCCCCAAGATCACTTGCCCTGGGTGTGTCGCCATCTATCAAATTAGCCATACCAATATCGGACAAAATCAGTCTGACAATCGAACACCAGTTATTATTCAATCGGCTTCGCTGCAAACCATACAGAAATGTTTTAAAATACCTATATTTATCCAACGCCTAATATCGGGATGGTAACACACCAAAATCTCCCTGGTATCTCGCGATGGGAGCACGAGGCGGCAAACCAAGGAAGAACCGTATACCGTGGTGTTGTATCGACTGAATTTTATCAAAAATTGGATAGCCCCAGACATCGGAACCTAAAGCGTCTGTGTCAACCCCCTTACCTCTCTTAAAACAATGAAACACGCGCTGATTACGTTAATTACCTTGCTGCATCGTGTTCGTCGAGTAGGACGTTACACTGACTGAGAATGTGTATTGCCCTGTTACCTGTTACAACCTGTTTGTCGAGTAGGCGAATCTCGCATATTCCTATTAATACAACTGCAACCCGAAAGGAACATTCTGAAAGGTGGAACGGGAGTAACAGGCCCATGGTTTAAAGTGTAGGCCTCCAGTACGGAAAGTGTGCTTTGGCGGGGCGGCGGTCACCCAAGAAAATCGTCCAATGTAGATGTTCTGAGATACGATTTTTGCTCTTTCAATAAGTTATGGGTGGCATTTTGGGTAAGGCAGGACAAAAAAGGGAGTTTGATTCTTGGTTGCCTTGGGGAACTTTCTTAGGGCTTAGAGGGGATGGGATGGGCAATATTGATCCCAGCTCCCTCCCCATTCTGCGCCCCTGTCTATGCATGACCTTGATGATGTACCGCCTAGTTTCCGGTCCTCTAGGGTATCGCTTGTATAGATTCGCCTAGCTAAGACCGAAGTATACTTGACTTGAGATTGGGCCGGGACATGCTTACGCCCTGCGACTACGCATGCGAAATAATTTTATGCTTTGGGAATATGATGAGGTGGTACAGACATATAATGGGCCGTATTCTGGAGCCTTCCTTAACTCTAAGGTTTCCTTTAGCTACTGTTTGCAGGGCAAAATACAAAAGGTTAAAGTGGACCTTAGAGTTAAAGAGGCTATGAATGTCAGTTTTTATGGTACATCTAAGGATAGTTAAAGAGGCGTCTAGAATACGGACCTACACTGTAAACCCAGACAACACTTAACGGGTTTTATAATGAAACACGTTCTGTTTTTTTTCATTACACCATGTGTTGACAGTGTTTTCTTTGGTAGCGTTAAATGTTTATTTCCAAAACACATAGTGCACAGATGAAATAAACAATATGTTTTTGGGGGGGAAATCACTGTGTAAAACAGTTGGTGTTTGAGATTTAAACACATGTTCCAAAATGCAACAGATGCAGTGTTTTAATTAAAAACACCGGACGTGTTTGTCTGCTCGGCGCATGCGCATTCACATCGGTTTTATAATGAAACACTTACTGTTTTTTTCATTACACCATGCGTTGACAGTGTTTTCTTTGGTACCGGTAGCGTTAAATGTTTATTTCAAAAACACATAGCGTTTTCTGGTGCAGAGATGAAATATACTTTTGGGGTGGGGAATCATATCAGACAGGTTTCTTAAAGGCGCTCTAGTTCTACAAATTGTAGAATAAAAAATATGGCAAATAAAAACTATAGGAATGTTGGCTCCTCCTATACCAACATGGAACAACATATTTTTGTACAATAAACCTCGCTCCGGCTTATTTTTGTGGGGTGTCAAGTTTTTGGAAATGATGCTTTATTGCACCACACATATGAAAAAGTTTTATTTGAATGAAACGCCTGACTCCTACATATTGTTTACGGTAACTTCATTGTTACGGCTTACTCAGCCTAACAGAGTCCCCTGATCAGGGTTTTTTTCGATCGACAGGAGTTTCCAACTCCTGGCTCCTCTTCCACCACTCAGTGGTTGTGGTGTTTTGTGGATAAAACACTGTGGTGTCTTAATTCGCATAAGTGTTCTATACTAAAACACAAGTTGCTCAAAAACATGTAGAAAGTGTTTATTAAGTGTAACATGGCTGTAAACATGTAGACATGTTTTTGATATTAAACACATGAGTGTTTATAAAATAAACATCAGGTGTTATCCAATAAAACACCTTTAGTGCTAGGAAATAAACCACGTGATAGGTGTTTAAAAAGTGTAACAAGTACGTGTTTTTTTCATGTGTTTTAAACTAAAACACTTGGGTTTAGAGTGTACATGTATATACGCCGGATGCTGACATCACGTTGGGTATGCAACGGGGCTTCAAGAGCTCAAAGGCGGACACGAATTCCACGTGGTGTGGTATGCCCGTAACAGAATGGACCTGAATCACGAAGACCTATTGCAGGCTGAAGTTGAACCATTTTACCTCACAGATCAAAGGGCCGATGGAGTAGCAATTAAGACCGTAGGTGTGAGAACAGTGTGATAATGACCCTAACTAGAACTGTGAAATTTGCTTAGCAGCAAATTTGGTGGTTCCCAAACAGTTGAGAGATGATGTGGGGAAACGAAGATAGGCCTAGCGTAGCCTATATGTGTGATGATGGTGTCAGTGTTTGAGTGTTGGTGATAAGGATGCGATGAAAGTAGTAGGCCTAGGCGTACCCGGGCCATACACAAAATTTAACTTATCAATCATTTATTGTTCACTCAAATCATGAGATAGGGGCCTAGCTACAGCCTGCTGGCTGCTGCACTCAAAACGTCGCCACTCCATGATCTTCAATCGTGAATATTTCCGTCCATCAGCTACATTGTAGGCTAGGCCCCTAGAAACCACGTTTAGAGAAACTTCACGCCGCCGTAATGGCAGAAAATATTATCAACCTGTGCTTTTTTGCCGAATTTCTACGCAATAATCGGCTGACCGGCCCTCTAGTGTCACAATTTTCATCATGTGGGCGAGATTGAAAAATGAAATTCGGATGTGACGGGAAATATATCAGTATTTTTATCGAAGGAAATGAAGAGAAAAAAAGGAGGTCCTTTACATGTAGTAGAGTTGAAATTCATGTCTACTCTGTTTTAATGATAATGATGAATCATGATAAAATCTCTAGAAATCTGTCACTCTCACTTTCGAATCTCCTTGCGGACCACTGCCTCACGAGTTACCAAATCTGTGTAGTGAGACCTGGAAAAATTCTGACGTCACGGTCTAAGTAGCATGATGAACGTTGTGGGGTGCGTGTGTTTATCCGACGAGCAAAGTCGCTAAATTTCCACCAAAAACCACCTCAAAATCACAGAAACGATTGAAATTTTTCAACGAAATTTCTTTCTGCACTGGAGACAAAAATATGCTACCTGCCAAAAGTGACAGTCTAACAAGTTACTGAGCCGTTTGGTCAGATTTGCGTTCCAATCGCCCACAAAGAAGCAGAACTTCCTACCTACTTACCAGTGATATCAATATAGTTATTAGGGACCTGACTGAAGTGTCAAAGCGTCAGTGTATTTCAAATTCAAACAGTCAATTTATTTCAAATGCTATGACCAGAAAAATTCTTCAAAAACGAAGTTGAAATGGTCTTTTGAACTTGACATCTGCGACCTTGAAAAGTAGGTCAAATAAAAAACCCACTACATATGTCATGTTCCCTCATTACAAGCACCAACGATAAAAATTTCGAGACGATCCAGTCATTACTTCAGGAGTAATCGCACTTTTTGTGTTTTGGTTTCCATCACCTGGTGGCCAAGTTAGGAGTCAAATCGGACCAAAACTTGGTGTCATAGGACATCTGACATACGGGTATATATGTATAGTGGGGCGGCTTAGCTCCAAAAAAGAGGTAGATTGTGCACTTTCCCTTAAAAGCATGAAACTTGGCACATGGTTAGAGGAACACAATACAAAGATTTTTAGTCCAGGGGCCATCGGAAATTGCACCCCGCACGGCGGCCATCTTTGATTTCAAAATGGCCACCATTGTGGATCAGTTTTAATGAATATCTCTCCTTAACAAGTAGAGATATCGAGACAGTTGAAACGCCTTTACCCCCATTTTAGGGGTCTAGGAATTTAATGGTGACATAAAATGTTTGAAAATTGTTGCCGCCATCTTGAAATCCAAGATGGCCGCCATCCACAAGCTATTCTGCTCAATATCTGATTAACTAGTAGAGGTATTGAGACAGTTGAAATATCTATACCCACATTTTAGGGGTCAAGGAATCCAATTGTGACATTGAATATGTGGCAGCTATCTTATAGTCAAAGATACGCACCATCCAAATCTATAAACATAGCGTATCATCAGTCAACAGGTCGACACAGAACATGGGGAGAAATGACCCATCAAGAAGACATCACGAGCAGTTGGCTGAAAAAGCACAGCTAAACAACTCTTGGCTTTTCTAGTCTCTGTTGCATTCCCCAACACACGAACATAGTGATGTACATGGAAGTGCAGACTTCTTACGCCTGCACCGACGAGAGCATCATTTTGTGCATCCACACCCGATAAGTTCATTGCACATCTTTGCAGCTTCAGGTAGTGTTGTCGAAATCGGTTTGAACTGACCTTCAGATGCCTTTTACCAACCCCACTCACTTGGACTTTGGGAGCTGAGGTTGCGCTTGTAACACCTGACCCCAGCAAAAAGATCCTTGGTACACTGCAGGTCTGACATGCTGCACCAGAGCGTGGTGTGTAGGCGGATTGATTCCAAAGGTCTGCCTTTCTTTGCAAACAGTTTCCTTCGTGATGTATTGGTTCGTACTTTACGCATCGCGCGTTGCGCAAGTGGTCGACGCAAGTGCGCTTTGCGTTTCGCAAAGTTCATGGTCAACTGGCATTGCGCGTCGACTCGGCCTACCCGAATCCGAGTCCGTCACGCTATTCGCTTCCGTTTATCAATTCATACTTCACGTGCTACCGGTGCGGAGCCTCATTTTGTGCAATGGATTCAACAGACGAGGAACGCAACGCACAAAAAGTTAAAATCTGGTCAAGTCAAATGGATTCGTTGACGGAATGTACGAGCGCAACAACTGACGCTGAAAGGGTAAATGTCGTCCTGGGTATATACAAAGATTACCCAGGATTTCAATCTTCAGTAAAACAATACCCTGGGTGTACTTTCGGTAGCCGACCATCACCCAGCATCCGCAATCAGTGCCTAGGAACGAGTCCTATTTAGAAATCCCGTGGAATCTCGCGGTCTCGCGCCGGGATACTTGTTGAGTTTAACTGTTCAGGCTTGTTGTACTTGACTCAATGACGCGAAGACTCGATGGCGCGATGACTCGATGACCGCCAAAATTATTCAATGAAATTCAGCTCGTTATTTCTAAGAACTGGAATGGATCAACGGCGGAAGTGGACCGTCGTAGTGTCGCCAGCTACCAATAGGTGAATATTATTAAGGTTGATATTCAACGTAAATCATGAAATGAAGGATAGCTTCGAACTAGGCCAACAGCTCCTAAGTGCTTGAGAATTTACTATGGGTCCCTTTTGAAAAGTTGTAGGGANGCAACAGAGACTAGAAAAGCCAAGAGATGATCAGCTGTGCTTTTTCAGCCAACTGCTCGTGATGTCTTCTTGATGGATCATTCCTCCTCATGTTGTGTGTCGACCTGTCGACTGATGATACGCTATGTTTGTAGATTTGGATGGTGCCTATCTTTGACTATAAGATAGCTGCCACATATTCAATGTCACTATTGGATTCCCAGACCCCAAAAATGTGGGTATAGACGTTTCAACTGTCTCAATATCGCCACTACTTAAGGAGATATTCACTAATGATATTGAGCAGAATAGCTTGTAGATAGCGGCCATCTTGGATTTCAAGATGGCGGCAACAATTTTCAAACATTTTATGTCACAATTAAATTCCTAGACCCCTAAAATGTGGGTATAGGCGTTTCATCTGTCTAG
Source organism: Notospermus geniculatus (assembly GCA_002633025.1). Lineage (NCBI taxonomy): Eukaryota > Metazoa > Nemertea > Pilidiophora > Heteronemertea > Lineidae > Notospermus > Notospermus geniculatus. Next base: position 32,320 of record NMRB01003864.1, on the reverse strand, counting down.
ATATCTCTACTAGTTAAGGAGATATTGAGCACAATAGCTTGTGGATGGCGGCCATCTTGGATTTCAAGATGGCGGCAACAATTTTCAAACATATTATGCACCATTGGATTCCTAGACCCTTGAAATGTGGGTATAGGAATTTCAACTGTCTTGATATCTCAATTTGTTACGGAGATCAAAACAGATCTACAATGGCGGCCATTTTGAAGTCTAAGATGGCCGCCACACGGGGTGCAATTTCCGGTGGCCCCTGGACTAAAAATCGTTGTTTTGTGTTACTCTAACCATCTGCCGAGTTTCATGCTTTTAAGGGAAAGTGCACAATTGATCAGCTAAGCCGCCCCACTAGTACCAAGCTTCAGATCAATAGCTCCAGCGGTTACAAAACGTGCTGTGCCAACGGAAAACGACGACGACGACGGACGATTAAAGGCGGCTCTCCACGTGAGAGTTTTCTTGCGCAAGTTGGCTCACAATGGGCAATTCACCATTATTTGTTCCTCACGGCCTACGCTGGGACCAATGACATAAACAACTGCTCGCAGTTGAATTGCCCATAGAGAGCCAACTTGCGCAAGAAAACCCCAAGAAAACTTGCACGTGGAAAGTCGCCTTAAGGGGCGAATGCACTGGGTCGAACTTCAGCCTATAGTATACCTTAAGTTAGACATTCTCTTTGCTTGAAGCATGAAAGTGTGGCTGATGTCCGACCTGTGCATACGGCTCTAAGACTAAGACTATCGGTTGTGGGTAGTTCCCATGTCGAATGGCGCGACTTTTGAATATCAAGAAGACGCTGACGATAATGATCATAACGGCAATGGCTCCAGCTGAGCAGCCGACGATGATGTACCTGGTGACCATCTGATTATTTTCTCGTTGTTTTTGGTGAGACAAGTTGATGAGGCTGTTGTTGTACGCATAGTCGACTTGTTCTGAAAGACAACCAGAGAATTCAGAAACCGTCTTTGATGAATCATACAATACATCACATGGGTGTGTTTCAAAATTGGTCACCCAAGAAAATGGGGCAAAATTTAACTCTGAAATGATCACAAAGATTTGTGCCACTGATTTTCCAAAAATCAAATGTTCTACTTGATAATATAGACTTTTAACTATTAGTTTCTCCATCGGGGATGTACAGTGTACACTCATTTGAAGGAGGGTACAGTGTACACTCATTTGGAGGAGGGTATCAAAAATATTGAGCTTACCAGCAAAATCTATCGTTCCGTCCGACACCAAAACTACTTTCTGCCGTCAGACTTTAAAGGGTTAATAGATCAGTTAGTTTGCAGTGCCACAATTTAGAGCGCCTTGGTACCTGGGCCTAGATCTGACATGAATATTGTAGAGTTTCCAGAAACAGCCTTTCACCAGTAGACAAGAGAATGGTAAAAACTGTTTGGTGTCGGACGGAACCCTTTTTGAATCACACCCACATATACGTTGTACTTTACTTTCGTCTGTTTAATTAAGGGCTAGGTTCAGTGACCAAATTTTCTGAGTCCAGTTTTTGAAAATGTCAAATATCTTTGAAATGATCTAGCCATTTTAACCTGCAGCTACATTAAATGTATCAGGAGGACAGTGCAATAACACAAATGTGGAGTTTGTCACTTGCTGTTGACCCAATTAGCTAAAACAAAGGCCGACCTTTCGGTACATAATTCGGCTTTTTAACAAAGAACCAAGAATCGGTACATAATTCGGCTTTTTAACAAAGAACCAAGAAATTTTTTTCTGTGTACTTGTAACTTTGGGTTTGTATCTACACGGCAATGAAGTCAGAATTTCAAAATTTGTTGCAAAAACTGACTAAAATGGTGTTTTTGCTCGATATTATTTTCAGCTCAAATGTCGGTCCAAAGACAGGGACTTCTGAACTAAACCCTCTTAACTCAATGCACTGCATGCTGGTAGGCCCACTCTTATTCAGAATGTACAGTGGCATGATGATGTAAGCCTGCCCTGGTACTCCTCACATGTGAATAGAATTACAAGACTGCTTGATTCCACAATACAAGTCATTGAGTTACCATAGCAGTCAATTGTTGTTGTTCTCATGTGTGGAGTGGTCAAACCTCGAATAAAGGGCATAGCTTGAGATAGTTCTGACAAATTTGAGATTTTCTCGACAATGGAAACAAATTTTTGAATTCTGGCTTCATTGCTGTGTATAGACAAACCAAAGTTACTAGTATACAGAAGATAATAATCTCTTAGTTCTTTGTAATAAGGCGACATTATGTACCGAAAGCTGTACCATTTGTTTCAGCTAATGAATGCATCAGCCAGACAATAATTTGTCGTTTTAGTTATCACATTGTCCTCCTCATACTTTATGTGCAGGTGCAAAGTAATAAGATTGGGCCATTTTAAAGATATTTGACCTTTTAGAAAACTTTACGCTCGAGCTACTATAGTAGTTTTTAACACAATCAATCATAATAAGATGTTTAGGGACACTTGACAACTTACCTGGTACGACCTCCAGCCATCCGCTTCGGTGTGCCACACCGAAAACATTAGTAACCAAGCAGGTGTACCAACCCGAATCTCCATATGTCACATTTTTCAGCTGCAGTTTGCCCGGGTCAATGACGTCAGCGGGTTTCTAAAACAAGGAGGATTAATTTACAAGGATGTGTTCAGAAAAAATCCAACTTATAGGCCTACAAGAAGAGTTCACCAGAAAGGTTTCTGGAGAGACTGGCGTTATTACGTATGTTTCACATTTTGCTGCAGTAAAAATGCCAGGCCTTTCCGTTTGAGGGGAGCTAGAATGTGCATGCGCCTCGCAAACAATAGAAAGTCTATTGAGCTGAAAATAATATCGAGCAAAAACACCATTTTAGTCAGTTTTTGCAACAAATTTTGAAATTCTGACTTCATTGCCGTGTAGATACAAACCCAAAGTTACAAGTACACAGAAAATAATTTCTTGGTTCTTTGTTAAAAAGCCGAATTATTCACTATATAGAGAGCATGCAGTGGGACACTGTGACGTCACTTTTGACCATGCTGACATCCACGACAAAGTGTGTCATGTGTAGATCTCGCCATGGGTTTAAGTCGCACACACTCCACTCGTGCCGACGACAAGGTGCACACATGGGTCGCAATGTCATTTGTCGTCCAATATGGCGGATATAGACTGACCACATGACGGGATGAGTCAGCTGCACGGTCTCTATTAAAAGGCTCACATTATTAAGAAGTGGCAGAGGTGATATGAACACAGGAGCAGAGAGATCCTTGATCAAAAGAGTTATTTCCTTCAAATCACTGTGCACTCAAAAAGCAAAAAAATCGGTTTATTTATGAACAAGTGAATGCAACATCAAATGTTCAGTTCAGTTGCAAATTTGCATTATTAGAAGTTATGACGATTACTAAAATGAGATAATGAATCAGAAAAGGTTAATTAGTTAACGACGTAATCATAACGCGAGAGGGTTTGAAGAATAACATAATAGTAGTAAGTATGAAAAGACTGGTTGACAATTGTAAAGAATGGTGGACCACTGCAGCAAGAATAGAGAAGCGATGCACAAGTGGGTCCATTGTTTGAGTAAAGAGAATAATTTGGTATGGGGTGTTAATACATCTAGTATAACTCCAGCCGATCCATTCTCTAAGAGGACAGAGTATTGGTAAAGTTTTCGAACATCTTGCGAGAAGATTTCACGTACAGGAAATTCTCATTCAAGACTTGGTTCACGCACACAATTTCCAATGCGAATGAAGAAACAATGTTATTGGAGGAATGAAATGAGCCATAAAATGTTAATTGAAATTTTGTGAAATAAAAAGTTGTGATTCAACCCTCCGGAAAAGCATGCAGTGGCATACGTAGGTTTTCTGCAAGTCCCACTCTTCGGGCCATTTGTCAGGCAGGGCCAGGATGGATTCAAGAAGAGAGGAAGTTCAACATAACATGCTTGAAGCCAGAAGTATGGAAACATTTTCCGACTTCATACGATATGACGTCTACCATCATCATGACGCGCCCCCCCCCCAGGAGAATTTTCAACGTCCACTTCCGTTTTGAACCTCACTAGCAGGAGTAGGCCTACGGGCCAAAATTTTCTGGATCGAGGTTGAATTGCGCGCATTTGTTCCAAATGCCGCCACCAGGAGATGGATCCCTGGCGGCGGTATCGGGATCTTGGAAATATTTGCCTTTCTCCTGATAGTGAGGTTGAAAACGGAAGTGGCCGTTGAAAAATCTACTAGTGGTGCTGATATCGTGCGAAATGTGAAATTGGTGTATAGAGCTGGCAGAAGTACGTTCACATTTGCTGCGTCTCGGCGGAAAGGCCTGTTCAAAGTGGGAGGCTCAAAGAGACAGGTCATCGTGGATCAAGTGCTTCCGATGTCACTGTTGAGGACGACAAATTCACGGAAGTGTTGATTTAAAATTCCAAAAGACATTAAGTATGGTATGCTGTACAGCCATGTCTGGTTGTCAGGTCAGAGGCCCGTATTCTACATGTTCTAGAAGCTTCCTTCTCTCTAAAGTTTACCTTTAGCTGTTGTTTGCAGTATACAAAAGCTTTTAATATATATAAAGTGGACCTTGGAGATAAGGAGGCTTCTAGCATACGGGCATGTCTTGCCACTAAACCGCTGTTTCAATTTCAATCAGAAGCCATTGTTGGAGGTAGATGCAGGCCCATATTGTAGAAGCCTCCTTAACGCTAAGGTTCACTTTAAGCTTTTTGTATTCTGCCCTGAAAACAATAGCTAAAATTAAACCTTCGAGTGAGGAAGCTTCTAATATACAAGCTTCTAATATACGGCGAGCAGAATGCCATGTAGTCAAAGGGTCAAATCAAACTGGATTACAGATGAACCTGCAGTGGCGGATCCACCGTTCAGCCACCGAGCATCAAAATATTTGGAAAGCATAAGAAAGAATGCTATGTTCACAGTCGTCATGGTAATGGATAATTGTCAAGTGCCAGCCTCCCAATCTCGTATCGATGACGTCGCACAATTCAACTGGAAATGATACTAAGTAGATGTCTGACTTGCCCATTTTAATGTTCCCAATCTTTCCAAACCGATGGTGTGGGACTGGGCAGAACTGGAGGTGTCCCGTTACTATACAGGGTGGTCCCAAAAACGCACAAGCATACTTCCACTGCCCTCAGTCCCAAACCACTGGTATGAACAGACGGAGAATCGTTCTAGAAGAAAAATAAGACAAGATACCTCTTGGTCCAGTAGTTTTACCTCCAGAGCCATTTTTGTGAAGCAAAGTCAGTGGTCCCTGCGAATTCAGCATGATTGATAAAGGGGATGACTTGTTGTGCAACAATGCTCATAGTTTGATTTTCATGTTCTACATGTACCTGAACTTCATTTTTTTGTTTGACTTTTCCACAGGATAATCATGTTGTCAGTTACAAGGCTACGCTGTTGTGTATGCTCTTGATTGTTCTGGATGGAACCATTCACCAAGGGCCTCGACCTTGCTTTACAAAATAGGGTCTGCAGTTCGAACTACTGGACAGAATCGGAATATTTTGGTGTCGTTTTCCTTCTAGAAAGATTCTCCATCCAATGCCATCAGTAGTTTTGGGCTCTGGATAGTGGAAGTATGTTTGTGCGGTTTTTTTACCACCTGTATACCCTCGAGCAGTACCCCACGGCAATATTGTGGTGGTTCCTTTTCATGGTTCCTTCAGACTCCTGATTTTCAGTAAAAAGAAAGTTCAATTTGACCTGCCCAGGTGCCAGGAAATCGCGTGTCTGGCACTTTTACAAAAAAAAATTCCGGGGGTGGCCCCAGGACCCCCGCCGCCGGGGCTTCGTGCCTTTGGCGCTCAGGGCATGGGCTTCGCCAAATCCACGCCCCCGTTCGGCAATTCCTGGATCCGCCACTGAACCTACACAGGATTTCAAAATGTTAGCCCACTTCCCAAACTTGTTCATGCCATGCGAAGGCAACCTGTTGTACTTTTTATGCCCCGACCTCCGAAAAGGTCGGGGGCATTATGTCGTGGCGCGTGCGTCAGTGTCGGTGTCGTCGTCGGTGTCCGTTAACATTTGGTTTCCGTCAATTACCTTGAGAACGCTTTAACGGATCAACCTGATTTTTTTGTGTGAGGGTTGGGCTCCATGAGGGGATCAGCTGCGCCGCCCATTCAAGATGGCGGCTATGGTGGACATCTTGAAATCGTTGTCCATCAATTAACTTAAGAACGCTTTGACCGATCAACCTGAAATTTGTTGTGACGGTTTGTCTCCATGAGGGTATGGTTTCTTTCGATGACCAGCTCCGCCGCCCATTCAAGATGGTGGCTATGGTGGACATCTTGAAATTGGTTTACCGGTACGTCAATTAATAACTCGAGAAGACTTTGACTGATCAACTGGAATTTTTTTGGGAGGGTTGATCTCTATGAGTGGACAGGAAGACAGCAAAGACTTCGCAGAAATTCTGAATAGGCTTCGTGAAGGCAACCACACAGAGGCTGATATCCAAACCCTCAAAACAAGGGCAGTACCATCTGATGAAACACACAGCTCTCTCCAAACTAAGACTCGTTATCATCGATGAGGTGTCTATGGTGGGTACCAGACTATTCAATTTCATTCATCAACGCCTCCAAGATATTACGCTGTCCTCAAAAGTCTTTGGAGGAATCTGTATTAGTTGAAACCAGTTTGTGACTCATACATTTTTCTCAACTCAAGTAGTCAGTAAGCATCACTTGCAAACAATCTCCGGTGCAAGCACTTTAGAATGCTAGAACTCGAAGAAGTTATGTCACAGAAAGACAGCAAAGACTTCGCAGAATAGGCTTCGTGAAGGCAACCACACAGAAGCTGATATCCAAACCCTCAAAACAAGGGCAGTACCACGTGATGAAACACATGATGTGGAACACCTGTACACAACAAATGCTGAAGTTGATTCGCATAATATGTCATTGTATGTCAGCTGTGAAAATGACAAATGTATTATCTCAGCAGTGGACAGAGTTGTTGGCAAAGCAAAACCCGACGTTCAAAGACAGATTCTAGAGAAAATACCAGATAATCCTTAAAAGACAATGCAACTTCCAACACGTCTACCAGTGGCATGCGGATTACGATACGATCTTTCTCTAAACATCGCCATTCAAGATGGCCTAACTAATGGAGCCACATGCACCATCAAGAAGATACAACTTCCAAGACCAAACTGTGCAAAAGGCGTCGTACGGGGGCCATGTCGATTTAGAGGAATCAGAGGAATCGGAGGAATCAGATGAAAATTCAGTGTGCAGCCCATCAATCACAGACAATCACATGACTATCATGTACTTAATATATAAACAAAGCCACGTGGTGGTGTAAACGTCATAACAGCTTTAGTGGAACTTGCAGTTCGGCCCTTTTCTCCTAAAGTGCTGGCTTTCGGCCCTCACCTCGATGATGATGAGTTTATTATAACAACTCAATAGCCAAGGAAATGTTATGAATCAACTATTCTGATAATTTTATATTTTATCTTATGGTGATTTTCTGGATTTTCCAGCCCGATCCTCTGATTCCTCTGATTCCTCTAAATCGACATGGCCTCGTACGGGTAGCATTTGGTGATTCTGTAATTGGCAGGGAGGCTCGCCAACAACATTCAAAATTATACAAAAGGCACATCAACAATTCGTGGACTCCAAATCTTCCAGTTGCCTGGCAATTTACTGTTGGCAAATACAAACAGTGTCATGTCCTCCGTTCTCAATTCCCGCTACGGCAGTCAGTTGCAAAGACAATTCATAGATCCCAAGGAGACACACTCAATGAAGTCGTCACTGAATTTCAGTGGACAATAAAACACAACCATGTGTCATTCAGCAGAGTGAAAATGCTACAGGGCCTTCACATTCGCAATTTCGACCATTCAAAGATATGTACAAGTGATGAAGCTAAAACAGAAATGCAGAGACTGCAAACCTCAAGCCCCAAAGTGGATGTTTATGGTCATAGAGATGAACGAATCTGCCTCCGAATAACATATCTAAATGCACAGCCTCTTCATCGTCACATGAGGATGTTAAAAAAGACCCAGCTGTACAGAACAGTGACATTTCAATATTTTCGGAAACTAGATTGCTGCCCAGTGGCAGAAATACTGACCTCAACGAATTTGTGGCATCTCATTTTTACCACAGCCAAGAAAGTAACGAGAGACCATTCTATGGCCTGTCAGTGTATACCAAAGAATCCAAAACTCAAGCGCACCTGACAAGACAGCCATCAGAACTCGAAGTCATCCACTTCACTGTTCATTATAAAGACTGCTCATAGGGATAGGTATCTACTTGTAGTCGCTCTGTACAAACCACCGAAACTACAAGTTGACGTTATGCTGAACACCCTCACACGCCTTATGGACGAACTTGACCTTACAAACAGAAAAGTCATCATATTGGGGGACTTCAGCGTTGACTTACTCAAGAGCAATGTTCTTCAAAACCTATCAGGATCCACACAACTGATGGCAGAAGGATGATTGACCTTCTCTGGACAAACACTCATCTCTCAAAGTACTTGGTCCTCACATCAAATGTCTACTACTCATATCATCAATCAATTCCGATTGATCTTCACTAGGGTAAGGAAAGCCATGCATCCACTGCAGTTAATGTACCAGTTGTTCAGGCGAATTAGACTGGTGATAGTGCAAATGAAGCAGTCATTGTTACTGATGGACTGGAACAAAACCACACCAATAACTTGCCTTCAGTAAAACCGCTACAGCCAGTGCCATATTAAAGCGATTTGTCAGCCAAAAAAATTCAATGCAAAAGGGGACGAATCTTTGTTTACAAACACTAATTTCCTGCATTCTGATTGGCTGTGAGGGCAATGTCGAACCTCGAACAAGTCCAGCATATAGTGACCAAGATGGTACCTGCAGTCTGACGAAACCTTGAAGCCTCAGATTTGCCATTCCTGATCAGGTGGATTCGAGGAGACATGCTCCAGATTTTTAAATATTTGAAATGTTACAATCAAGGCAGAGGGTCACTCTGACCAACTGCGGTTCAAAACAGACTGATGAGGGGCCATTGCTTGAACCTGAAAACGGATCGGACTACGGTCTGATGTGAGAACATTCACGTTCACTCAGAGTGGTCCCTTGGAATAGCCAAGGCTGTGACGGCTAAAACTGTTGACTCCTTTAAGAGGCGTTTGAACCGTGAATGGTCCTGACAGAAAGTTCTTATTTGAATAGTGTCATGGAATTGTTGCTCATGCACCGAATCTGAATGTGTGAGACTTCGGAAAGGAGCTAAAAGTTGTAAGTTTATGTGGCGCAATTAATCATGTACAAGAGTATAATCCTGATAGCAACTGCAACTCTCTGAAGTGAGCTTTCCTTTATGTTGTCCGTCATCATCGTTGTTGTCATCTCACGTCATTTTACATCATTCACCATCAGTCAGTTTTACTTTACCAGAGACACTTATTACCACAAATGTGAGCACAATGTCCCTGAACGTTTCATTCGTTTCCTTTTATTCATGTTCAAGTACCATGAGAAACAACATGCTCAATAACAATACTGGGCGGGGGCATATGCCACGCTATGCGTTGCTCTTGTTTACATAAGTGTATTATCTAAAAAGATAAATAATGAAGACGAGAGTGAGTAGACTCTCCTTGTATTCTCGTCCTCTACAGAGACCACGTTTTACAAAGGCAACGTCACCACCAGCACATCCAGGTGAAATTTAAAAAAAAAACAACAAAAAAGAAAAAGAGTGCCCATTTTCAGCTGAAGGAGTGATACATGTAGTAGAGACGTCCCCCTGTTGTAGGCCTACTTGACCAGGTCAGACTTACACCATACGGAAAACTTGCCTGTATCACATCATAATACGCGAAACCGGTCATCTCGTTGATGTACGAATTGTTGACTTTGTAGTGTTTCAGCCACTTGACGTCCGCATGCGCATTCGTGCCCACGAGGCGACATTCGAACGTTGCATTGCCGCCGTACGGCGACGTAACATTCTTTGGGTGACCAGCCATCAGAATCGGTCGGTCGCTTACTCGTTCTGAAAGACACAAAGAGCATGTACACATCCTGAGAATCTCAGGTCATTTACGGTCGTACCCTCCCTCAATGCCTTGAGGACATCCACCCCGTTTCGGTGGGTAAGAGGGACATCCCTCATGTGTACTCGTCAATTGGTAATTCGCAAATAAGCCATGCAGTGCAGTGGGGAAATGCCACTTGATGTAATAACCAAACATCGCGACTCGGTGAACCGGTGGCATCCATGTTGTTTTGACAATCAGCTGTCAGCTATCAGAACTTGCCCAATCAGTGATCGCGTAGTAAATTCCATAGTAATGACGTCACGTGATGATTGACAGGCGCTCATTCATCTCCCGGGCGGTTCAGGACCACTTCAAATATTGAAATGTGAACGACTATTCTCACTATTCTCACTGTACCATCTTCTGGCAGTGAATAAAGAGAAATTGACAAAGAAATTGGATGTCGAGAATCCGTCAGGAAATAAGGCCAAGCGCACATTTGCGGCAAAAGTTAATGCTCTTCTTGGCTGATATTCATGAAAGCTAGCAAACGCTTTTACTTCAGGTTTTGTTGTACATTTTACATTGGGACTTGCTGTGCGAATCTTAAGTAAAAGCATTTGCTAACTTTTATGAATACCAGCCGTTGCCGGACTTTTTTATACACGCCGGCTATCGGTAACTTGATGAACTATTATTGCGACATATCTATGATTGAACTATTTAACTTACTAACGTCCCTGGTACAGGTATGCCTGCTTTCAGTCAAGGGGCCCTTTATAGGAACCGAGTTATGCCATATCGGATAAAAGCATGACGGACAATCTGTGACCCTCCAGCACAAAACCAGTCGAAAGTCGCACGGAAAATGAGCGTAGAATCAATCGGACTTCACAATGGACAGACAATATTGAAATTGACAGATAATTCATTCCCAACTTTCCAACTTCAAAGCGACTTCCGACTGGTTTTGTGGTGGAGGTCACATATATCAAGTGTGATATGTTGATTACATCATGATGGAGGCATCTTATGTTGAAAAATGATTAGTTAAAAGTTAAAGTTAAAGTTTGGGTTTATAGTCTGATATCAACAACGGTAGAGGTGTCATCCGACTTTACACTTTAACCCCAGTCTATCATGAAACCTTTCAGCAGAACACAGATGAGCTGCTCATTCAGCGCTACAATCCGAGCATTCCGACCGGTACCCAATTATACACCTGGGCGGAGAGAGGCCAGTGAGGCAAAGAGACTTGCCGAAAGTCTCACGCCCAGTGGGATTATTCGAAGCCGGGACCCTCTGACCACTAGTCGGAGGCCCGAACCACTACACCTAGCTCATTGGATTGCCCAAGTTGACAAAGGGGTAGGATTTGTTTCCAAAGCTGTAGCTGTTGAAGGAGATGAAGTATGAAGGTGTGACAGACAGGCGCACACAATACACACACGCACCCACACACGAAGACACAGACAGACACCGTGACCAAAAACAACTTTGGAACCATATATCTTCTTACCTCCCGAATTCCGCTCGCAATCAGCTATCAAAATGATACTAAATATTCCTAACAGAATCAGAGGCAATGATCTTTTTCCTGCCATGTTGAGAGTGTGTTGAATCCACTCACCAGCTGAAATGAAGCCGAGTACGGGAAGTGTGCAAAATAAATATCAACTTTTGTTTCTCAGAAATACCGGTAATTAATTCCTAGTCCAAATCACTCCTGCTAAAAAATCAAACCGACGGGTTTATTGCAACCCAATTTTCTGTTGTGATATTTGGCACTAATTACTGACATATCCTGAACAACGACCGATTCTTTTTTTCAATATGTTTAACGTGGTAATCGGCATGGTTTTATGATGGTAAATCGTGATGGAATGGACAATATTGATGTGATGACCTTCATTCACTACAAAACTGTACGTTTCATCATCTCCAAAGCGGACTACACCAGTCATATAATCGGTCACATGAAATGTCGAATAGGAAATGTAGGCCCATATATTCATGTCGCAGCATGCTTTAAAGTATATTTTCGTCATCAACTGTACTTGATTGCAGCCAGATTGGTTCCTAGAAAAGCAGTTCCTTTCCTGATGACCATATCAGTTATTTTGGCAGGAGGATGCCTTCATCGCGTTAAAAGGTATAGGCCTATAATAGAGAGTTTTCGCAAAGCCCCCGAAACGCCGACACGAACGTCTATCCTATTGTTCGCTCCTTCCTTTGTGGCATCGAACAATGGGATTGGCGTTGGCGTTTCGGGGGCTTTTTGCGACAACTCCCTAATACGAGTTTCAACTGCGCGAATGGAACAATTCGTTTTTACATAGTAGGACCAAATCAGTAGGCCTAGATTTTTTTTACGTACTCGCGCTAAAAATCGACCAGAATCGGACGGAAAAAGAATTATTCGAGGCAGTAAAAAACGACACTCAGGATAATTTCGTGATCAACGAAATTGACAATTTCAAAATAACAGATTTCTTATTTTAGGGGATTACCATCCCTTGGTAAGCCTAGATTTGCAGTCGACCGCGTTGTGAATGCTATTCGAAGGCACGGCAGAAATCTGGCTGCCTCCGGAAGGGACGTAAAAGACTGATACCCAGTCATGACTGTACTTAGAACATGCACAACCACATGTAATGATGAAGGATCGGATACCAGTTGCAACGGGGAATCACGGCGGCGGCTGGTAAATACAAACATATTGCAGAGAATAAATTTCGCTTTTCCCCTGCTACAAAGCGTGCCTTAGCGATAATCAATGTTAGACGAAGGAGTGAGTATGGCCCGTATGCACCAACGTGGATAAACCTTAGATTAGGCTTAAACTAGGTTTAAGTATGGTTTAAAAAATTAATCCGCCTGCACCAACAAGGATTAACTTTTATCCGGTGTTTAAACCACAGATTATTCTAAACCAGCCAAGGGGTAGGTTTAAACTTGGATTACGACGTTTTTGAAGAAGTGACTAAAGTGACAAGATGGACTGGATCAACGCTTTGACAATTTTCAACGGCCAGAACGGCTGATTTGAAATAGAAGCAATCCGATGGAGGAGTTTAGAGATGGTGATTTCCACAAACGATACCGCTTCACCAAGGAGAACGTTTTGCTAATTTTGGATTGGATGGAAGAAGAGATTACACCCAACTCCAACAGGAACGCTGCTGTTTCACCAATTAACAGGCTTTTACTCACGCTACGATTTTACGCCACAGGTCATTTCCAGATGACAGATTGTGATCTTGCAGGTGTTCACCAAATTACAGTCAGC
>NMRB01003864.1:0-18524 GCA_002633025.1 Notospermus geniculatus | reverse complement strand
TAAATCACTGAACGAAAGCGAGGCAGTGACGTAGGCGTAGCAGACGCTATAAAACAATCACTAATTACGCACGATTAGTAAGACGTTTGAAGGTGGCGTGATGTTTACATGTTGATGGATGTTTCTCTACGAAAGTTGCCGAAAATTTCATCGAAATCGGTTCAGTTTTGGCCGAGTTATCGATCGAAAGGCAACCTTGCGTTTTCGAAAACAGGCGTTTTTCAAAGTGCGTACACTTTCTTGGAATATTATTTTGAAACTTCTGCTTAGGTCATTCGGGTTGTTATAACATTGAAGAATCCAAATGCGAAGCGTGGTTTTATGCACGCATGTCTGAGGGGCTAACAATCACCCCGAAACACAACCAGATTTTCAAGAAATCTCTTTCGCTTTATCCATTGTCTACTGGTTCCATGGGCTCCGACGGTGGCGCTGACTGGTCGAATCGTCAGTCAGCGCCACGTCGGCCGCCAAGGAACCAGGTTTATGGCTGCGAGAATGAATCGTTACCTACTGTTGTTCAAACTGCGTACAAAAACTTGGAATACCATGCCGATGTATGAAATTAATACAGATTGGAGATTGATAGTTTCTCCATCCATTCAGTTTTGCTGGTTTTATGCAGGCAAGTATTTATGGAGTTATGGCGATGTTTTTAACAACGCTCTACTCCAAGTGACCTCCAATTCTGTGCGGAGGACGAAATTTCTTAAACGATTTCTCTTCACTCGTTTGCACTATTCCAAAATAAATTACACTAATGGAAAGCTCAATGTCTTAGCTAAATACTGATGTATGGTTTATGTGGTTGAATTTGAACGGTCTTCCCGATAAACGCAATTTTGTGCGAGGTGTCCGATTTCTCGAATGAGGTACTCGAGGAGCCTCGTCGAGGGCCCCGATCGCCTATTATTTTCCCGCGCGCAAAATAAATCTGCCGAAGAAAACGACCTTTGCGGGTCGACTGTTATGTCGCAGGCAAGTAAATAAATACGGTACACGTTTTTTATCCCATTTCGGACATCGCATATCGCTGTCGCGCCTCGCATACCGCATCTCGGATGTCAGGTAAACACGGCTTGAGTATTTTCACGGGTAGGAATTGAAGCCTAATACGCAAATTACAAATTAGTTTATCAAGGATACCTAGCGATGTGCCATTTTGTGACTGTTACAGAGCCGGATAATTACTGGCGATGCTTCCGTGCGGGGTTGGAATACTGTACCAGAGCCCATCAACAGTGTTCCCGCTTTCATGAAGATGTAGATGATGTTCTGCCCCTAGCGGTGCGAGGTATTACATCGGAACCTAATGACATGATCGAGATACAAGTGACACCACCAACTAACGGAGAGGACACCGACACGAGATTTTCCGAGGAATTGCTCGAGGGAACTCCTAGCAAAGAACTACAGATGGACCCACTAGACGTGGAAAAAATGGCAACACCGACTTGGTTGGCCGAATATACGAATGAAGACCTCCGGAATAAACAGCTTGAAGACCCAGACATCAAGCGAGTTCTTTTATGGCTAGAAGAAGGTGTTGAACCAAAGCCTTGGGAACTACACTTGTCATCCCCGGCCACTAGGGCCATGTGGCTGTTGAAATCCCAACTCGTTATTGATGGGGGGAGTTCTTTATTAACAGTGGGAAGAACAAGCTCCTACACGGAAACTTCTAGTCGGACCCGAGTCCATAAGAGATGAAGTATTGAATTGGTGTCATGACAACAGGCTAGGAGGGCAGGTAGGTCGTGACAAGACACTGTCTCGTGTCCGCCAGTGTTGCTACTGGTATCCAATGAGGAGGGATGTAGAACTCTATGTATAGTCCTGTCGCATTTGCAACAAATACAAAGGTTCCCCACGCAAGAAGACAGCATTGCAACACCATCATGCCGGTTATCCCATGGAACGGGTCCACATTGACATTTTGTTGCCAAGTGACAAAAATAACGCCTACGTGTTGTCCATGATCGACCAATTCACCAAGTGGATTGAGTGTGCAGCTCTACCAGAGCAGACTGCACAGCTAGTAGCTGAAGAATTTGTCAAGCGCTTCATCGCAACATTCTGTTGCCCTTTGTACATCCACTAAGACCAAGGTCGCCAATTCGAAAGCGAGTTCTTCCAAGAGCTTTGCCATCTTCTGGAAATCACCAAGACCCGAACAACCCCGTATCATCCGTCAGGGAACGGACAGATTGAACGGTACAACCGTGTCATTCTGGGAATGATCCGCTGTTGTATCGAAGACAACTTTAAAACTTGGAATGACGAATTACCACTACTGACAATGGCCCTGCACGCAACTGTGCACAAGCAAACGGGTTTTACCCCGAATCGCCTTATGTTGGGCAGAGAAGTAATGCTGCCTGTGGATCTAATGCCGGTGTAACGTTTTTCAGTGAGGCCCGTGAGCCAGTGTGACAATACAATAGATTGATGGAATAAGCGGCGACTGGACAATGAGCGACACACAGAGAAACAGTGAGTTCGTTTCCCAGTGTGTTCCGAACAATGGGAATCACACAGAAAAACGGCCACACTGAAAAACGTTACACCTGGGCACTTCAGGCCCACCCAAGCCGAACCTCTGGGATGGGTTAAAGAATTGGAGAGACAGATGAGGAAAGTCCACCGCCTAGCAAGGGAAACTCTCCAGAGTGCTCAACTGCGTCAAAAGAGGGACTACGTTGTCCGGCTTCGTGAGTGTACTTACACCCTTGGAGATGTGGTTTACCAGTTGGATGATACCACTAGGATCGGAGTGACCAAAAACCTGTGCCCCCCCCCCCCCGAAGGGTCCGTATTTGATCGCTGAGGCGACACCGCCAATTTGCAAGGTTCGGTTCCCTAAACGGGAAAACTTTATACACCNGGGGGGGGGGGGGTCAGGCATGAACTCTTCACTGGAGACATTGACACTCCTGCCCCATGTGAAGCAGAAAGGCGTCCAAAACGAACAACCACCAAGTTTGAGGTTCTCCCCTCCATCCCGGAAGAACCAACAGACGACGATGATCCATCGCAGGAGACTCACCTGCTAGAACCTCTATCACATGAGTTCTCGGTGGCGCAGATGCTTTAGACACAGTGTCTCTAGAATTTGGGGGTGACGAGCTCCCAAACCTACTCAGTGAGCCCCGAATGACAAGGGCTGGTCGAAGACTGGGGAAGCCTCACTGGATGAGGGATTACATTTCATAATGCTAAATGAGGGAGACTCTCAGTATCCAGTATAATTTCTCTTCACGAGTTTTAATGCATATAGCCTGTGGGAAGAATGTCATTAAGCCGAGTTAATTAAGTTACTTAAGATTAAGGACCAAATGTGCCGCCTGACCCATAGTGCATATGGTTATTGATCACACCTCCTTATTTGGACATGCGAGCCCTGAAACTCCTATAAATTCTTGAAACTCTTATTCTAATCTCTTTAGCCAAACACAAAACTTCGGGTTGGCCGGTTGCGGTAGAGGGCACTGTAAGATAGGCCTTAGCCAGTTTTCTCTGCCCTCTGCAGCGTCTGCCTCCGTGTTTTTCAGTTAAACATTTTTGAGTCATCTTTGAACACTTTTCTTGAATTGAGGGACCTAAGCACTTTAGGATAGGCCGTAGCCAGTCCATCTGGGCTCTGCAAACTTAAACCTCCGCTTGTACTTACTTAATAATCTGTTTGCATGTCCAGGTAATGTAAATATGTTTACGTTTAGTTCAGGGGACGATCTCAGTTCACCGGGCATGTTCGTGTTTGGGCAGACGCCCCATTCCTCTTCGCATTTGATATTCGACTACATCTATATTACTATTCCCACTCGTTGTCAGGGAAATGGATTTTGAAGCCGACTTCATTCCGGACTACGATCCCGAAGAGCCCGCCCTATCTCAACCATCTCATAAGAAGCAACATAGGAACAGGACTTGTCCTCTCTGTCATACAGATTTGAATGGTCATTTGGATCGCCACGTTTTGCGCTGTCACTGCCCCTGGGCGTTGGGGCACTCCACCGCCTGTTTCACGTGTCAGGAGCAGGTGGGCACCAAAAGTCCACTCCGTATTAAACATTCCTCTTGTCCACGTGATGCTGACCACGATTTTACAACATGGGTGAACTTAGTCCGCCGTTGCCTAGAATTTTTTAGAGAAGCTCTGGACTTGAGTGACGATGGAGAGCTTTTGCGTCTAGTTACAGAAAAGAAGCTATTTCTTGAGACTTTTCCGGAAAGTGTAACCTCCGACAATCTCGTGCATTGGGAGACACTAGCTGCAGCCTTGGGTAGCAAGGGCAACAACACTTTCTCATTTTCACCCCCGTCCTATCCGGCAGCACTTGTCAACTGGAGATCCGTCCTCGGACTTCTTGCCTTGTTAAACGAAGAAAAGAGGGAACAATTTAAAGATCTTAATGTCATCCTCGTACGCACTAATAACATTCCTCGGTACTTCACAGACGCCCACTTTCATCTGGATTTAATGTACAAATACAACCTTGTCATACACTTCTCACGCCTGACGACGACGGCTACTGTATGACGTCTGGTATCGCCAACTATGTTTTCCCCGACCACTGGAAACTCCTCCGAAGACAGCTGGAGGAGAATCCTACTTATTTCTCTGTGGGTGTCCACACCCTATCTTGCTACCACTGACTTTCCATCGTTTGAAGATTTTTTTAGGTCATCCACGCTGTGTTGCCATTGGTGAAGTAGGTATCGACCCAACCGGAAGTTGCCGTTGTGTCCCTCCTTGTGTTCCGAACCTGGATTGTGTGCGCAGACGACAGATTTCTTGCCTAGATAAAGTGCTTCCGATGGCAGGCGAGTATAAGACTCTCATATTTCACTGCAAGGATGCCGGGGATGGATCCGCATCAGACGCCGTACTCTCTAAACTGAAAGACCTCGCAATGACAGATGTCCCAATCGACTGTCATTGTTTCTGCGGCACTAGCAACCTCCTAGACACCTGGCTGAATACCTGCCCCAACTCCTGTTTGGCATCTCTTCACTTCTACTCAAGAACTCTACCCTAAAAGAAACTGTCCGTGGCATCCCCCTGAACCGCCTCATCGTGGAGTCCGATGCACCGTACCTTCCAAAATGCACCAAAACCCCGAGAAGGAGTTTCAGTAAAGTTGTGCCCAAGCTTGCCTCACTGTTGGGAGATTCCCTCACAAGTTCTGTTGCACGTTGCGGAGAGGAACGTCGCCCGCCTCTATACACTCCATCGTCAAATGTTGAGAATTGCTGCGCTGGCAGCAAAGCACCTTTGGCACTCGGCCAATATAAATAAAGCAGCATCCACAACCATGCGACCTGTCAACAGTGATGATGTAGTATCTTCACAGTTGTGACCTGGCTGACCCACTGAGTTTAGTTTTACAACTTCTTTGACTTCTGTGATTTCCATACACAATATAAAGTGTGCCTCAAAATAACACAGCCATTAATAGGCCCAGACAACAAAAGGCCTAAATCGAAATAATTAGGGCCCACGGGATTCATGTCTCTTCTGGAGTTTCTTACTGAAAAGTGCCTGAGGAAGACCCCTGTTGGGGTAGAAAATTTGCGAAATTTTGGAAGTTGATTTCGTATACAAAATGCAACATAAAAAGTAGGAATGGTCAACGCAAAGCCGTCTGTCATGTCTGTTCTGACAATCAACAGCACCATGCATGCATTGCAGGGGATGGTGGGTGTGTTACAGAAGTCGAAGGAGCACATACCCCGGTAATACCACCCCCCCCNACCACCCCCCCCCCCCCCCAGTAATGCCCCAAGTCCCATGACTCTACAGTCTACACAGACACTAAAGGCATGCACTCTAAGACTGATACACACCAATACATGGAATAGTAGGCCTGAGAGTAGCATAGAAACACATTGCAGAGGGATCTTTTTTTATGTTATAAACACATGTTTCTCAGAGCCATGATAGCACAGTGACCTCATCCATCACTGGTGAAAGCAAGGGTGGCTTTGACAGGAAGGTGACACTGATCAGCATTTGTGTACACAATCTAATCACTTCAGTTAATTTGGAACACGTGGCTCAAGAGCAGTGAAAATTCCTTTCTCATTTGAGGATGGAGTGTATAACATTTAAGTATTTTTTAGTATTTTTAGGTATCATCCATATCAAACCAAGTGCTTCACTTTCCTGATTAGTTAGTCAGGGTTTATTTATTTTGTGGCACCTGTGTGGTATCATTCTCAACCATCTGGATGAACCTTGTAGAGAATCATGTCTTTCACCTTCGGAACTTTCATCATTGCTCAGTGTCTGATCATATTCTAGGTGAGCAATCTCATTTCGCGCTTATATTATACAATGTACAGTAGTATTTCCTAATGTTTTGCATATGCGATCATCTCCCTGCTGTCACGGTAAGAGGAGAAATGAGGGGGTGAGATGTGCTGATGAATTTTATTAAAATGTAAATATTGTAGGCAGCCAGTCGGATGGTTTCGTTTCTCTGTTTACTTGACTTGACTGAATCATCCCTTGGGAGGTTGACACGAACTTTGTAATTCGGATAGGCTTTTGCCAGTCCGGCTACGGGTTCTGTCTTGTATTTTTAGATAGTCAGTGCGAACACCGTAGACCTGGATAGGCCACTTCCAGTCGCTGCTACCTGATCTGACCTGGCTTTCCCACTACCTTTCTTGGAATTACGAATATTATTACTATCAATAGCTGTGCTTTAAAGGGAACCATCCGTCTTGCTGCACCTGAATTTTTAAGTGACGCTCCCCTGCAAATGGTTCCGTAAGGGGGGAATGTAGGAGCGGGCGCTCCATGCATTGAGATGGTCCCTTTGTGTACCTCTTGTCGACACGGCTGAGGTGGCCCCCATCGGGAGCCTCGCGCTGAGTTGGTCCCATTGTTTAGCATGTTTACTACACTCGTGGCTTGTTAAATGATTATTATGTAACTTGGGCTGGGCCGATTATGCTCTGCAGTATGACTGGGAGAACACATGAAGCCTTCACACGAGAAAGACATGCAAAGACGTGCCGAAGATATTCTGAACCAAGTTTGCCATGCCTGCTGCGGTGCCCCTAAAGACGGAGCGACGTTGACGACTGTGTGTATGTGTGAAGGTAGGACACCCACTACAACAGCACCTCATTTATAGACCTGCATTGCTTCATTTCTAAGTAATCGTGGAAAAGAAGATTCGCGACCCACTGTACCCAGTCTTCCCCTACATAATGTCGGACAAACTGCATTACCGGTATCCAATGTTTTTACAAATTCGAAATGTCACTCACCTGAACGTCTGACAAAGTTTTAACAAATTGCATAAATGTCGGACACCACGAATTTAAGTCAACCTGTGACATTTATTCAATATTTTTGGCTCTGATTAGCTAGACTGAAGTTGCTCCTCTTCAAAAAACATTGTTCTGCATCCTCCTTTTCCAAGAATATGAAATAGAAAACTTGAGCGTCTCACATTTAAGCAACCCCGTCCGACATTAGGTACTTCTGGTGTTGTGACGAAAACTGTGCGTAGTTTTTGCGCCATGGCCCTTCTGCGCATGCTCAGTGACAGTGTGGAAATTAGTTCTTGATATGCGACTCAAAAGATTTGTTGCTACACTGATGTCACATGTGCAGTGATTGGGCAGCCATCCACCTTGCAATGAGAAGTGTCTGACCAATTGGACAAGTTACCATACCCAAAGTGTCATTGCATTGGCATAGCTAGCAAGGCTATCATAGGCCTAGCCTAGCTGATTATCATTCACAATGAAGTGTGATATGTGCTTTGTGGTCAGTGTCGATGTGACTGCCAGTTGGCTGGGGCCTGGGCCAAAAGGTAGTAAGACATGCAAGATGCATGCATCACTACCGGTAAGCCAAGGTCTTCATTTGCTGATCAGTGTGTGTGTATGTGTGTGTGTGTACTGTCCTATGCCTAGGCCTATGTCTATTATTCCTGCTGATTATATTGGGAGTTGGAACTTTGCCAGCAGTGCACGTTTAGTCGTTAATAAATATACCAGTAGCTGAAACAAATTCCAGGAACGAGACGGATAAAGTGATTGTTTGCCAAAAAGTTGTGATTGGTTGTCAAGTATGTGAGGAAGGTTGGCATACATGGCATAGTACATATAGCTTTGTGGGAGGAGCAAAATAGGTCCAGGGACCTTATTCACAAAGCCCCCGTAACTTTAAGAGTACGCAAATCTTTGTCAGGCTGATAGTGAACAATAGGTTGTCCGCGAAAGGACAATAGTTTGCGCACTTCGGTAAGTTACGGGAGCTTCGTGAATAAGGTCCCATACGTACCCTGGAAATGAACTGTACAAAAAAAAAATCTACAGTACCGATACATAAGTAGGCCTACAGTTCATTTACACTTTTCGAATGGGCACACAAACAAAATCAGGTTCACGGTCCAATTTAAGATTCCGAATCTCCCCCTCACGGCAATCCGAATGTCCGTTCAGATTCCTGGCACTGGTGGTGATCGTTTTCACCGACACCATCATCCGTTTCGCCATGGTTACCAGCTGAGATGAGCTGAAGTGCATAAAAAAGGCAAGAAACTGAAAGTGACTGATAGCGCGACTCGTTGATAAGCCATACAGATCACGGTGGTCATGTGGTATTAATTAGGGTGAAGATGAGCCACAATTTGGCTATTTGTAGTCCGATGTGTTACATCGTTTTATTGAAAATAAACTGATGGAAAATGGAAAATTGTTTGAAGGAGTTCTAGTCATTGTAAGGATACCTAGTCATTCTAAGGATACCTACTCTAAGTATTCTTTGTTCAGAATCCTTAATCGTGACCGTTGCGAAATCGAAATTTCGCAATTCTTGTACAGTGTCCTCTGTCGCCGTCTGGGTAGCAGCATTGTTGGCTCTGTTGAGAGGGGTCAGGACCTTTCCCTCGGTGGTACCCAGGATATTTACTGTAGTGGTGTATTCGTCATTTTCAATCTGTATTTATGCAATGAATGAACCGTACAGAAATTATTCAGTGAATAGTCGGCGCAGAAAAGAAAAGAATTTCGCCAGAGGAAAAGGGGGAAGCGTTCGTCAGGAAGAAAGTTTATGGCGAACAACAGTTTGGTGGCGAAAAAGGGGGGGGGGTTACTTGGAAGCAAGCGGATTTTGGTACGTCTGAATTTTTATATAGTACCTCTAGTTACGTAGTGTGATCATGGCAACAACAACCACCCCCCAAGTAGAACAGCAATGTTGATAATGGTAATCTTGGTAGTGTTGTGTGGATGTCCACACTTATTAGATACTTACAGTGAATGAGGTGTCGTAGGTGCTTTGCAGGGAAACGACTCCTTGGTATACCGTGACCTCGAGGTTATCTGCCCGCAAACGTTTGTTTTGGAAATTGTCGCTGACCTATTCCGTGAGATCGTTCCAGACTTTGACGTTTACCCTTCCCGTTTCATCAGCAATCTCAAGGAATTTCCTTTTTATTCCATTCTCACTTATTCTTAAGGGCTGAACCTGGAAAATTACAAAATTTGAAGAATGGCAACTTTCAGTTGATTTCGGCAACTTTAGTTGATTTTGAAAGGTGGGGCAACAGGACGGAACAAGCTTGAGAATTTGTGAAGTTAGGTGAATTTGATGTAGCTATGGAATGACGTACTTTTGAAATTCCATAAATAGTCCCTGAAGTACCACATTCAACAGGCCATTAAATTTTGGGGCATATATCTAAGGAAGAGGCCATAGTAAAAATAAATGAGAGTGAACAATCTGCAACAAATGCATGCGTTTGGTAGTGTGAAAGTGTGGCTGTAGTTACCTGCGTTATCTTTCTCAATACTGTGACACGATCGTGTTTGCGCAAATTTTCCAAGTCCGCTATTGTTTTACTGGCGCATGATAGAAAAGGTCTTCAACCGTTTCATCTACAGGAAATGGTTTCGTCTCAAATATCTGAAACATGTATACAGGCACTGTGTTCACGAAACACGTTATTACCTGTTAGGTAGGGAAAAAGTTGTTCGATTGATTGGAGATGGCGTTTTGTCAAGTTTCAAATTCGCTCAGGTTGTGCTAAATCCTATGCCATGCCAAATTCTATGGCATACTATTAGTGTCTTCCGTGTGAACTCTGCACCCCTTGGCTATGAGGAGCTGAGAGCGATACTTCAGATTCGGTAGAAAAATTTTATGGTCAGGATGCGATACCAATTGCCCAGGTTTTGCAATGATCGTTTCGTTTACTTCCTTACGTCAAATTTCTGTTGGAAATTAAGTATATTTGGCAGTAGTCGCCCACTTCGGCAGTAATAACATTTTGACCTGTAGTAATTTATACTTACCTCTGTCTTTTTGTCTACTCTAATTGTCCGTTCCTGGTTAATCTTTGTGCAGTTCGTCAGAGCATAGAAGCCATTTCTATTTAGTACCTTTTTGCCTGTATCTCCGTTCAGAAACATGGTGAAAATTGACTCTTCTTAGTCCCCATAACCCTGCTGGTAAAATCAAAGACTATTTTTACAGGGTATGATAATATGGGTTGAAGATGCACCACATCTTGAAAAAAGTTCTCTTGATGAAATAACTCAATTCATAGACCAGTATGTCTCCTGCTCACTTGAAGGAATGTCTGATAATAGTTTCATTGAGTTACAGATGCATAAACATACACGTAGTTGTCTGGATAAAAGAGGAAGATGTCGATTTGGCTTTCCTTTACCACCAATGCCTGTTACTGCAATCTTGTTTCCATTTGAAATAGAGCCAGAAGATATTGAAAAGTACAAATTCAATTATAAAAAAATCTGTGATGAACTTGACTTAATAAACCAAGACTCTAACATGACATTCACAGAGTTTCCTGAAAAGATAGATTTATCTGAAAATGAATATTATCTTGCAATACGATGTTCCCTCAATGGGCCCAAGATATTCTTAAAACGAAACCAGCTGAATCTAAAGTGAACGGGTACATAAAATCATTAGTCAACGCCTGGCAAGCAAATCATTTGCCTGCCTGGGCTGTATATACAATAAAATCACCTTTTATTGGTGGTGCTCAGAATTCCTGAAGGCCCTGGTTTTGAAGGTATTTGAGGGCCAAAATGGGGGGATTATGTGGTCAACTTTGATTAAATTGTGTGGTCAGTGAAGCAGACACAAAATGGCTATGAGAGGTGTTGATTTCAAGATCGGCATTTTTATTTGGTGCTCTTATTTAATGGCTATAGTATTCTTGTTTGCCAAATGTGTGCACTGTGATCATGGTGATCACATTTCAGTACCAACCACACTCCACGAACTTTCTTCACAGTTCATGGTTCAGCAGTTCCAAAGAAGTACCTTTGCTGACACATAATCGGCTATAAGCCACCCCCATTCTGGCCCTCAAATACTTTCAGAACCAGGACCTACAGAAATTCTGAGCACCACCAATAAAAGGTGATTTTACTGTATGTAGTTTCCTATATCAGTAAATCTGCACGTGGCATGGGTAACCTTCTGCATAATGCTTGTCAAGAGGCAAAACAAGGCAACAATAATTTAAGACAACAAGTGCGGCAGATTGGAAACAAGTTCATTAACGCCTGTGAAATATCAGCTCAGGAATCAGCTTATTTAGTGCTTCAGCTTCTCCTCACAAAAGCTACTAGAGATGTTGTATTTATCCCAACTGCTCCACCAGAAGAACGTACATTCCTAATGAAGAGTAAGATGAGTTGCGACAGTTACCTGCAGATTCTACTAATATCAAAGTGGGTATAATGCAATTACTAGGTACAGTTCAAGACCAAATCAATCAGAAAAATGGTGCGTGGCAGATTTTGTATCAAAGGTTTTAATCATTCACCCCAAAAAGAAGTTTGAGAATCCATCCGAAGATAATCTAGATGATGATCAGTTTGCTACAGAAAATCAGTTTGAAGAAAATGGTGATGATCAGCTAAATTTTACATCAAAAAGCGGCATTACTTACAGACTCAGAAGAAATCCTCGAGTCATTCGCTATGTACGATATAACAAAAACACAAACCGTGAAAACTATTACAGAGAGCGGATACTTCTGTTTTTACCTTGGAGAAATGAAACCACTGATCTGCTGGGTATCATACATAGAAAATTACAATGCAAATAAAACTCTCATTGACATTCGAACAAGACAGTATGAAAATATGGCAGATGTCATAGAAGAGGCAGAAAGAAAAGCAGAAACTGATTGTTATGGTAACATAGCTCCCAACACAATGCAAATTGAAGAAGCAGATGTCAATAAAACAACGTATGATGATGATCAACTTGCCTTCTTTAATCCAGCAAATAGCAACAGTGCAAATTCCTATAACCTAGGGATTGATCTCGGATTGTCACCTCAGCAAGAGTCCTACACCTTTGAAAATTTACCTGGCATGTTACAAGACTGAGTATCATCTGCTGATCAGGAAATTAAATGAAAGGCAACGAACCATTGTAAAACATATTTTGAAGCATGTGAAAACCTATCAAGAAAAGCTAAAGCTAACTGTTCTATCAGGAGCTGGTACTGGTAAAAGTGTAACAATAAAAGCTGTTTACCAGAGTTTGCTTCGTGTTTTGAGTGGTAAAGCTGGAGACAATCCCGAAGAGTGTCGAGTTCTTTTGACTGCTCCGCTGGTACTGCTGCGTTTAATATAAACGGCACAACTCTCCATTCTGCTCTTCACATCTTACCAAGTCAAGGTTTAAAATACACTAAACTACGTAAGAATATCCGTGAGAAATTTATTCAATACTACAGAAATTTGACTCTTCTCATTATTGATGAAATAAGTATGGTTGGAATAAAAATGTTCCAATTTGTCTCACTTATAGACTGCAAGAAATAACTGGTAGAACTGAGCCATTTGGTGTAAACATTTTATCACATTTGGTGATTTCTACCAGCTGGCTCCTGCAAAATGGATCAATGGATCTTTTCAAACACAAACACCCAAAAAGAAACAGTCGACAAAAAATCGCAGAGAAGTCGCATTTTAGATTATAATGCCCTTTCAACAGACCTCTGGAGTGCTGACAAAATATTTTGTACTTGTGATACATCCCCTTCCACTTCAGAATCTGACTGATTATGTAATGATCAAAATGCAAGTGATAAAGATTTTAAATTGTTCAAACTTACTCAAATTATGCGCCAAAAAGGTGACGTGAATTTTGCATTGTTACTAAATCGTTTGCGAATTGGACAGCACACAGCAGATGACATCAACACTCATAAAAGCAGATTAATTTCAACATCAGACTATATCCATAATATCCATGAATATCCATATGATGCTGTGCATTTATTTTGCACCAAGTCAGTTGTCGAAAAGCACAACAATTTAGTTTTTCATCAAGCAGTTACTGAGAAAGTATCAATTGATGCAATGGACACTGTTCTTGCTGATTTACCAAATGAAGTAAAACAGAGCATTTTAGATAAGATACCAAACAATATGTCTGTGACTGCTGGCCTAGTGCCAAAGTCAATGTTGCTGTTGGCCTCAAGTATATGATCACTTGCAATGTAGATGTTAAAGATGGACTGACAAATGGTAGCATGTGCACCATGATGAAAATCCAGTATATGAGTAATTATCGTAACCCAGCTATTCTGTGGGTACTATTTGATCACCCTGAGGCAGGAAAGTCTGCAAGATCTACATACAAATGCTTTTATAAGACATGTGAAACTTCACCAAATATTCAAAGCGATTGGACACCTGTTTTTGCCATCGAACGCACATTCTACAGATCAAAAAACTACATCCCTATTCGAAAAAAACAATTCCCTCTTACAATTGGTTCTGGTAAAACTGTTTGGAAAGCTCAAGTTAACACAATAGGATATGACATCTAGAAAAACAATCAATCATATACATTATGTAGCATTGAGTAGAGTGACTAATTTAAACGGCTTGTTCATTCTTAATTTGCAAGAAAACAAGATAGCCATTGATCCATGTGTGTCATTAGAAATGAAAAGAATGCACCATCAGTCAATGCTACAATTGAATTTCATCAACCCTTCAACACTGAATGAAAACGAACTTCAAAATATTTTTCCACAATACGAGATCCCTACATCTACACTTTCAAGATGCTGTTGCTGATCAGCATTTGATGACAGTTATATCCTTCTTTTTGCAGAAGCACGATTAATGCCATCAGATACTGATGAAGAATTTCACATTGAGAATTTCTAACTTTTCAGACTTTTCAGAAATGACCAGAAGTCTTCAGGCAGGATCCAGGATCCAGTGCACAGGGTCTCCACAGAAATTGTTGAAAAGTTTAGTTTGAACTTAATCTTTATGATATGATGTGATTGGGTTTTTTACCTCAAGTTGATGTGAATTAGTTGTGTCATTTTGATCATCTTCGTTTAATTGTTATTGTTGTCTAACTGTTGTTTCATATTTTCCATGGATATCGAGTGTGGTTTGGCGGGATAGCCTCCACTCTGTTACACGTGGTCACATGTTCGCAACTCGGGTTGCTATAGTTCTGTAAGGTGCATTGTTCCATTTTTTGTCTGCTAGTTGTGGTACCGGTACATGTGTTGTTACAAAGTACAAATTTGTGACCACTCGTTTCAACTAACTGCTCATCTACATGCCGTTTAGATATGAGTCCCTGATGATTATTAGTAACCAGCTATCTTTATAGCTCTATGCCCTAGTGTCCAATCATTGTGTTGTTCTGGCGACACATTTTTATTGGACGTGAACGATAAACATGCACTACTACCAAAGAGTTGCTTATGATATTTGAATAATTATTACATTACAGTTTCTTGTCGCTTCTCACCCAAGATTTAATAATGATTTTCATGCTACTGGGAGTAGCCCTTGTTGTTATTTTGGAGAGAAAAAAACGCTGCAAGTGAGCATTGTAATAGTTAATATTTTGTATCAGATGATTAATTTCTCTTCTTTTAAGAGCGTGCGCGCGACTCTAGGTTGTATTTTCTTTGGCAATAGCTGTATGAGTAGCTGAAAAGTTAATTTTCGACCCGCTCGCTACGGTATTCTGTAGGTTTATATAGGCTACTTTTGTGAGAAGACGACTAGGCCCATATTTTGATGTTAGGCCTTAGTCACTGGGACAACCATTCGTTTAAGTCATTGGGACAAAAAAATGTTCATGTGTTAGGAAAAGAAGCTGTGATGTGTTGAAGAGAATGTGTATGTGTTAAATAGAAATTGTTAATGTGTTAAAAAGAAAATGTTCCACATTTTTTTCCCAGAGGGAGGGATGTTGTTTAGGGAACTCCGTGCAATTCATAAGTGTAGCCCCCACACAATGAAAACGGGAACCAGTTAGACCATGCTTGGGCGCCGTGCTAGGCACACATGGCACATAATTATTATGCAGCATGGAGAAAACGCGGAATTCCACGGAAATCCGCCAAGAAATCCGTGACTGCAATTATAGCAGCTAACAATGGAATTAACTATACACTGGCCTTAACACATGTAGTACTGAAAGAACGTACTAGATATATAAAGATAATGAAATAACAAGGTCAAACAAAGCATTTGGAATGTTTTAACTTTGAGGCCACAACGGCACTGTTTCTGCAGCCCAACCAACTTGCTACCTCGTATCTAGTCTAGTGCCCATATGATAAGAGATATGGGGAGGGGACGGGAGGGGATGATTGACGTGACGAATTTCACACCAGTTATTAGTACTGTATAAACTACAGACCACAAAATTATATCTAGCGGAATTCCCTGGAATTCCGCGTTTTCTCCATGCCGCATATTATGTCGTCGTCAAGGTGAGTTTATGGATCGCTCCTATACGAAATAAACCTGACACGTATCTTTGCATATGATCGTTTGCGATGGTCTTTCATCATAGCACAAACACAACAGTAAATATTGACAAAACCAGATCCATTGATGGTATCAGAGTAATGGGGTACCGGCAAACAAAAGGAGGCGCTCATCATCAACTCGGTTAAAACGCAGGTGCGCATGCCTTTGCGATTGTTGAACGTCATCAGCCGTCGTGCGTCATTCTGACGTTACAAAAACTGCGTCATTCACAACCCATGACGTCGACCATTCGCCTGTCGTTCACGCTAAAATGGTCAACTTTATCGATTAAATTCATCATGTTCCCGCAGAAATTTTTGCTCAAAAGCCGTAGGATATACAGTGAGTGCCTGACTTACTGGTGGTTGTTAGAATTTTCTAAGTCCAGATCAGTGGGGCCCACAAAAGGAGAGTTGGCCTAGGAATGAACCCCAGTTTATAATAACAAGTGAAACATGGGGCAATCAGAAAATGAGCACACCTTTTAGCATTGTTGTGCACAGTCATGACAGTGGTTCAATGATCAGGCTTAGGAAATAAGGGATGTCTGTTTCAATAATTTTTCATGATGTTCCTGCTGGGACATTAAACCTAACACAGGTCAGATTGTAAATAATCCATGTCGCAGTTACCTAATGATGCCAGGGTAAATTGGTTTACTTTCCATGAGTCTAGCAAATCCAAGGTAGTGCTCAGTCAACTGGTAAATTCTGTGGTCTGTGGTTTAATCATTTTTTGTTCACTTTATGGTGTCTGTTGCACAGGTCTGGCATTTTACCTTGTTGAAGTTGACTTCGACTATAGTCATTGAAACGAGGTTACTATTGTTGCATGCCAAGGCCGTTAAGAATGATTTCAAGGTCCACAGCCCTATTCATGAAAGTCGCTGAATCATTCAATAACGATAATACCACCAGACCGCGGTAGTTTCCTTCTGTGTCTTTCAAATGGCTTGGCCCACCCCATTGTGGTCCTAAAATGCATATTATAATGAGGAAAACCTAGTGTCAGTAAATCATGCCAGACCACCAGTAAATCAGGCACTCACTGTATTTTAGCACTTCTGTACTTAATGATAGAAAATTAAAATCAGAAATTGAGTGCAATGTTTTAGTTATATTTGGCCTAGAAACAGGGTGTGCTATTCAGAATTAACTGGAAAATAACGTTAGCCTCACTTTCAATGACGCAGTTATGACCGAGTTGATAGTCAGCGCCGCGTCGCGGATTAGGTCTGCCGGTACCTCATTGAGTGATCAACGTGTAGTGTTTTCCATCACTCTTGATTGATAAATTTGTTTTAAGAAATGTTCTATGGTAAACACAAATGGTCAGGTTCTTGTAGATCTAGGTCCAAATTGATAAAACCTGATCCACTGACGGTATCAGAGTAACTGAGTGATCAACGTGTAGTGTTTTGCATCTTTCTTAATTGAGCAATTTGCTTGAAGAAAAGCTTTATGGTAAACATGAATTGTCAGGTTCCTGTAGATCTACATCCGTATTGAGAAAAATCTGTTCCACTGACGGTGTCAGAGTAATCAAGTGATAAACGTGTAGTGTTTTGCATCCGTCTTAATTGAGAAATTTGTTTCAAGGAATGTTCCATGGTAAACATAAATGGTCAGGTTCTTGTAGATCTAGGTCCACATTGATAAAACCTGATCCACTGACGGTATCAGAGTAATTGAGTGATCAACGTGTAGTGTTTTGCATCTGTCATAATTGAGGAATTTGTTCAAGAAAAGTTCCATGCTACAAAACATGAATGGGCAGGTTCTTGTAAGTCTAGGTCCATAGTTGTAAAACCAGATCCATTGATGGTATCAGAGTAATTGAGTGATCAACGTGTAGCGTTTTACAGCACTCTTAATTGAGAAATTTGTTTCAAGGTCGGAATGTTCCATGGTAAACATAAATGGTCAGGTTCTTGTTGATCTAGGTCCACATTGATAGAACCTGATCCAGTGACGGTATCAGAGTAATTGAGTGATCAACATGTAGTGTTTTCAGTCTGTCTTAATTGAGAAATTTGTTTCAAGGAAAGTTCTATGCTACACAACATGAATGGTCAGGTTCTTGTAGGTCTAGGCCCATAGTGATAAAACCAGATCCATTGATGGTATCAGAGTAATTGAGTGATCAACGTGTAGCGTTTTCCATCACTCTTAATTGAGAAATTTGTTTTCAAGGTCGGAATGTTCCATGGTAAACATAAATGGTCAGGTTCTTGTTGATCTAGGTCCACATTGATAAAACCTGATCCAGTGACGGTATCAGAGTAATTGAGCGATCAACATGAAGGGCCGTATTCATAAAGGGTGTTTTGCCTGATCAGCGTACAAATTCTGCATTACACAGGTTAAAGGCCTAGAAAACTATTGTCTGATGTCTGTATGGTGCTTCACCAGAGGCATTTACCCGCAGGATAATCACACGCGTACAACTTTCCTGCGTCTTAAGTCCAAGAGGACAAAGGAAAAGTTAAACGATCAGGCAGGCTTGTCTAGAATTTGTCCAATACTTTCTTTTGTCCTCCCACACTGAGCCGCAGGAAAGTCAGACGCGTGTGATCATCTTGTGGGTAAATGCCAGAGATCAGGCAGCATACAGAAGTATAAGGGAACTGAGGGGATCTGGACGGAAGAGGAAGATTAGCCGCAAAGAGAAGGCTAAAATACACTAAAATATCCCTATTTCCGGGC
>NMRB01003863.1:19982-50754 GCA_002633025.1 Notospermus geniculatus | reverse complement strand
ATTCTTAGATCACTGAATTCATTCGATTGTAAAATTATAACATAGTGGACTCAATGGACTCACCTATTACAATAGCCATGGCGCGGTGTATGAGGCTTTCGCAGTCGATGTCACGATAAGAATGCCACCGCCAAAACAAATGTGGGCCAAATGGGTTTCATCAGGGGAGGCTTAATGCGGTTTTTCGACTTTTTGAGGTGGGGAGTCCTTAAATTGAAGCTAGTGGATAGTCTGGATTTTTTGACGAACAATCGTGACCCCTCTGAATAATGGACTACTCCATGTCAGCACTGCAGGTTGAGATTTTCAGGACAAAAATGAGGGGACAATGGCACAACCGATCAAAATGAAATTTTCACTGATGTCTGAAGAAATATCGAAGGCTTTGATAGGCTATACGGTCGACAGATTAATTCCACCACTCGAAAATTGTTTATCATTGGGGAATCCCCAGACACTCTGCTGTTTTTCGAGGGAATCCCCGATTTTACCATTGAAAATGGCATTCGACAGGGTTTCAAAACAAGGATAATGACGGCGGAGGATAAAATCAGAAAAATCCCAGGAGCAATATGGACGTAGAGAACATCCAAAACTTTCATTTCCCGAGCGAGCTGGTTTACGATCACCACTCTCTTTCGAATAAAATGACTTTGATCAGTAAAAATACCCGGAAAATGCACTGCTTAACCATTAGGCTGATGACGTCCGTCGTCACTCAAAAAATTTGAATGCAAAAGGGGACGAATCTTTGTTTACAAACACTCATTTCCTGCATTCTGATTGGCTGTGAGGGCAATGTTTACAAACATCATCCTTCTGTTTACAAAACGACTGTCGATTCGCTTTAATACATGTATCTTTATCTGAATCTGTCTCCGTATACATTGAATACATGTATCCATATTAATGGGGCCTGAATGCCTCTTCAATGGCATTGGCCGCTCGTGCGATGGCGTCCAGGGTTGGCGGTGTTCTCTCTGTGACAGCGATTGCCGCCGTCCTCATCAGTTCCATGGTGTGTTGCATTGGTCCCTCCATCAATTGCTGCTGCATTAAATACGCCTCCCTAGCCACAGCGTACACCGGCTGACGACGCTGCGCAGGGGGAACTGGCATCGCGTTGGCACGGGGAATGTCATCCGGTACCATTGCTTGGCGTCTCGCTGCTTCATTGCCTGCAGAGAACCAATAAAATGATCACAATATAGACCAAAGAATTTCCACCACTTTGCATTAGCTTTGCTAAGAAACAAGTACATGTATATTACGTATTTTTGTTCGTCATTTTGATTGGAGAAAAAAATGCTTGCAATTTTTGCACATAAATGAATTTGAACTTGCAGAAACCATGATTGCCAATTTTTGCAACGGCATCAAGTACGCACATGTATTTGTATCAGGAAACGTACATGTACTTGTCAAAAATGGTAATAGGGAGCTTTACAAATCAAACGATAAACGTAAACGTTAACGACAACCTTATTTTTCGAAAATGCAATATAAAATCTATTTAATACACCTGTATGAAATGAATGAATGAAATGAAATTTATTTGCAACAAAAAGAACAGAGAAGTAATACATAGGAAAGGGCCGAGGCCAGGTGGCATTTTTGGCCCTGGGTACAACTAAAGTACAAAGTAATGGCGGGAAATTTACATAGAAGAGAAAGGGGAAACAAGGAATTTAACAAAGACAAAGTAGCCCACAATATACACAGAATCATGGCAGCAACTCGACTCCAGAGAGACCTCAAGCAAGTTAGAAGAGAGCCAGGAAGGTTATGTTCACTGTCAGAGGGAGTAAAGGCTATGGACGTTGAGGATAGAAATCGCTTAGGAAAGTGGCTGTTTCGGACATAATGGACCGTATTCTAGAAGCTTCCTAAGTGTAAGGTCGACCTTAATCTTTTGTATTCTGCCCTGCGAACAATAGCTAAAGGTCGACCTTACACTTAAGGAAGCTTCTAGAATACGGCCCAATAAGTTTATTCACTTTGGGCCGATTTTATAAACGATGGCTAAGATAACCATCGGGTTCATTAACCCTTAGTTGACAAACTGTTTGTTAAGCGAAGTGAATTTTTCGATTTTATGGATCGTTGATAGCCAAACATTCTAAAAATAAAAATGTTTACTTTGATTAATTAGCGGTTTTCAGAACAGCCGATGGTTAAACCGAGGTTTATCTTAGCTATCGTTCATTGAGTGAAGAAAGGTAGGGTCGAATGACGCGATGGTGTCGATACCGTCAAGTAAGATGCGTCTAGCATCAGCAAGAAGGGGGCACTGGAAGAAGACATCGACAGTAGACTGAGAGCGGTAGCCACAGGGACATTTAGGGTTAAGTACGTTATTGAAGTTATGAGCAAAAAGTTGGCTTTTAAAAAGCAGATCACTGCGGACACGATTCATTAAGATTTCCTCCCTGCGAGGTTCTGAATTAGATATGTATGAAAAATACTTACCTGGAACCCTAATACCATCAATTGGTTGTGGGAGTGGTGGTTCTCTGACTGGCCCTGGTGGCCGCACGGGTGGTCGCACGACAGGGTCCGGCAGCACATGTGGCAAAATAGGCTGGCGTATTCCAGGTGGCAGTTGTCTCACATGTTGCGGGGCGGCTGGGAGAACAGGTTCTGGTCGTCTGGCAGGTTGTGGGAGCACGGCTGGTGGTCTGACGGGTTGTGGCACCACGGGTGGCTCAACGGGTTGCTGCGGGGGCAAAGGTGGTAGCACGTCAGGTTCAGGTTGAGCCTCAGGATGTTCATCGACTTCTGGCTGATGAGGGTCAGGATGCTCATCGTCCTGTTGGTCTGCTAAAAACCCCACCGCAGGCAGTTGTGGGAAGGGGGCATTTCTCATTTCGTCCCACCTTCCTTGCAATGCCCTGGAAGAAACAAAATCATGCATCAGATGGATATATTACAGGGGATGCCCAGGATATTTACCTATTTATCGCCCAATCGTCAATTGACAAATTAAGGTATTTATGATACCCGATCCATAAGATCGGGGACCGTATTGTTTTTGGTCTTGGTGTCTGCGTGTGTATACAAGTGTTCACCTTTCTGTCTGTCAAAGCTCAGTCCACAGGACAGCTAAGGCTGGAAACAGGTCCTACCCCCATGTTTGTGGACCCAAGCTATCAGGTGAGCTATTCGGTTCATTCTCCGATATGTGGACCAGGGTGAAATTGCAATATCAATCTCAAAATTTTTTCTGCCACAAATCTAATGAAATGGCCAGGGCCAATGTGCTCACCTGTGTGCTAAAGTAAAACAGTGCCACGAAATGTGCCACCAAGCAGTGGATTTTGAACTTTGATCATGTTGACCTCTGTGACCTTGAAAACTGGTACAAATCAAAAACCCAGGACTTATGTGATGTTGTCTCATCAGAGGAACCCACCATAAAAGTTTCATGGTTCTAGTTAGCAGCGTTCAGGAGATACGGGCAAAAGAAGGTTTTCAGAAAGCGCCCCCTACAGGCCAGAATGTAAAACTGGCGGCGCTAAAAGTTTCGGTCCAGAGATAGTTTTCACCATAGGCTACCTGTACACCAAATTTCAAGTTTCTAACCCAAGCGGTGTCACCCCTGTTAACCACACTGTAAGAAAAGCTCACCTCACAGAGGTGAGCTACACGTAAAAAGCCATCTACAGGGATATACAGCCCACACAGAGCACCGGAAACATGCCCACCCCTAGGTTTCTCAACCCTGCCAGTTTATTGGGCTTATCATTTCTGACATATGATGTCAGGATCATAGTGATATTGATATCTCAAATTTGATATTTTGAGATAACTTTCAATATTGTCAACTGAGCGACATGAAACAGGTCTATGTTCATGATGCCTGCTTGTCCAAGGACTAGATTACATTAAAATTGTCAGCCTCTGGTGTCCAGTCGGTTGAGATACATGTATCACGAGATTGTGACATATCAAACTTGATAATTTGAAATATCTCTGCCTGTGGTAGAGATAGAGGCATGATATCACCCATACTGGGTTATTGAGGATGCCCATTTCGATTATGCAATGACCTTGATGATCAGAGGTCAAGGTCAAGGTCGAAATTGATAATCAGTTGATATTTTGAGATAATTTGCCATACTGTCAACTGAGCAACATGAAACAAATTGTGGTCCATGCCTGCTTATCCAAGGACTGGACTACGTTGACATTCCCAGCCTCTAGTGTCCGAGTGATTGAGATATCATGAGATTTTGATATACTGAACTTGATAATTTGAAATATCTCTGCCTGTGGTAGATGGAGGGACATAATATCACCAATACTTAGGTTATTGAGGATGCCCATTTCGATTATGCAATGAGCTTGATAATCCAAGGTCAAGGTCAAACTTGATAATGAATCAAATTGATATTTGGAGATAACTGCCCTACTGTCAACTGAGCAACATGAAACAAGTCTTAGTTCATGTCTCTTATCCAAGGACTGGACTGTGTTAAAATTCTCAAGCCCAGGTGTCCGGGTGATAGAGAGATATCATGAAGATTTTGATATACTGAGCTTGATAATCAAATTTGATATGTTGAGATAACTTGGCCATCAGACAACCTGGTATCCACAAAAAACTGAGACCGTCAGTGGGCACTTTCTCTGGACAACCCTGTCCATAAAACAATTCGGGAACCTTTGATATCGTCCACATGTCTTGTTCTTGTTTTAAACAGGTTTGGGAAACAACTTCTGTTCTTACCTTCTCATTGCCACCTGATGAGCACCACGAATCCTTCTTGCGAGACGTGCCATTGTACCAGGTCCTTCTTGCCGGTACAATGCAAGCGCGTCTTCGGGTAAGCCGTCCGGGTTGCGACGAATGTAATTTGCAATGGCTACCCAATGTTCCCCAAAAACAGCACGACCGGCCACTATCAATCCCCTCTCAGCAGCACCTACCGGTACGCGCGCATTTCGTCTCCGACGTTGGTCTTCCATGATGATCGCTTGGAATGCTTGGACATGGACTGACCTAAAGCGTTACAACTGTAAACCAATCTTTATAATTATGCGTACAATGAAGTTAGGTTTTAACGACACTCCTTATCAATTCAATTCAATTCAATTCAATTTAATCTCTAACACATAATTCATTACTTGCTGGCCAAAGCAAGTTTGTCAGTCGTCAGCATGGATCGAGACAGAGCGGAGCAAGCTTTAGCCTGCCTTAGATTTTTTCAGCAATCTTGTGAAACCCTGCCAACTCTTCTTGGATATGCTTTACATGACGTTAACATTGAGGACGCTTTTTTACATCTGAGTTTGGCCTTACACCAACTAAATTTGATTCAAATGTGTCTTTCCGTCATGCCGCTTCCAGTCCCCAGCTTCTATCAAGTTATGTTCCCAGACATGCCGGATCGTAGGAGGGGTAGAGATGTGTGGGCGATGTTCGACCAGAGGACACTGTGGATGTTGACGGGAGAGACGGAGGAATCACTTACGAGAATTGTTGAGGACTTATCACCCTGGATACAGAATCGTCAGTTCATTGGTGGAATTCGTGAAGGACCTGACTTTCTTTTGACTTCCAGAAATAGGGTGTTAATGTTTTTCATGTGGTTACGTCAGTATCCCAATCTCTATCTGTTGGCAGCAATATTTGATGTGAGTGTGACCACCGTTGACAGAGAACTCTATTTCCTTCTACCGATTGTGCACCGGTATTTGTGCAGGGACATTCGCTGGCCAAGACTTGAGGAGTGGGAAAGTCTTTTCGGATTTTGGAAAAACATTCCTTTTGACGGAACGGTTCATGAAATTTACAGGCCAGAGAGCGAAGACCAACGTTTGTATTATTCAGGACACCACTGTCATCACGCCATCAGTACCATGACTGTGTGCGATGCAAGGGGCATGTTGCGATATGTCGCCTCTGGATTTGTCGGAAGTCGCCATGATGCAGCTGTCTATAGGTAAGCCTGATTTTTGAAATGTCACTATTTTAAAATGTTAGGAGTCTTTTTGTCCAGGTGTGATAGAATCTAATGCCCCGTCGTTCTGTCCTGATGCATTGCCCCATGCATTGTTTGTCACAGGATAATAGACGAGTAGGAGAGACCAATAGACAAGTTGCGAAATTAGCGGCCGCCATGTTTTTATGGACTTTTTGACATTGCTTGGGTTTTTCAATGGGATTTCACACTGTCAGGGGCGTTCAAAAAAAGAAAGGTCATACAGTAAGCCACTAGAATTACATAAAGATATTTTAGCAAGCAAGCAGCTAATAAAATACATTCGAATTATATTTGAAAAAGTTCGAAAATTCTGCCAATTCCACAAAAAAATGGCGGCCGCTATTTTCGCAACCTGTCTATTTTTTCCCAAAACCTCGAAAAAATTAAGGGGTGAACGATTTTTATGTCATTTTATGCATATGACACATACTAAAAATCCCCATAAATCCCCTTTGGGGAAAACTTTTTATTAAGGGCTAGGTCCACTCACGAAATTTTCAGAGTCCTGGCCCCGTATTCATAAAGCTACTTAAGTCGAAATATGATACTTATCTTTTGTGTTGAACAAAGGATAAGTGTCATACTGAGACTTAAGTAGTTTTATGAATACGGGGCCTGGTCCCATATTCATAAAACCTTGCTGGCTTAGTTGGCTGCTAGTTGTGTACATTGGCCTGTACAATCTAGGCACTTTAGCAGGAAACTAAGCCTAGTAAAGTTTTATGAATATGGGTCCTGTTTTCTAAAAAATGTCAAATATCTTTGAAAAGCCCTGGCCATTTTGAACTACAGCTGCACCAAATGTACCAGATGGACAGTGGAAAAACAAAAATGTGGAGTTTGTCACCAGCTGATGCCCTAATTAGTTAATGGTGCACCTTTCGGTACATAATGTGGCTTTATCACAAAAAACAAAGAGTTTATTTCCTGCGTACTTGTAACCTGAGGTTTGTATCTACATGTTGATGAAGTTAGAATTTCAAAATTTGTTTTGAAGTCTGATGAAAATGCTTATTTTTCTCAATATAATTTTTCAGCTTGAATGTCAGTCCTAAGCAAAGGGTTTCTAGACTAAACCCTCTCAACTCAATGCACTGCATACTGGTAGGCCCACTCCTATTCAGAATGTACAGTGGCATTATGATGTAAGCCTCCCTGGCGTACCTGACATTTGAATAGAATTCCAGGACTGCTTGGTTCCACAATACAAGCCCATTGAGTTACCATACTCAGTCAATTGTTGTTATTGCTCATGTCTGGAATGGTCAAACCTCCAATAAATGGCATAGCTTGAGAAAATTTTCACAAAAATGAGATTTTCCCAACAATGAAAACGAATTTTGGAATTCTGACTTCATTAACGTGTAGATACAAACCAAAGTTACTGGTCTACAGAAGATAGTCTCTTGATTCTTTGTAATAAGGCGGCATTATGTACCGAAAGCTGTACCCTTTGTTTCAGCTAATGAGTGGATCGACCACAAACTAATTTGTCGTTTTAGTTGTTGCACTGTCCGTCTGATAATTTAGGTGTAGATGCAAAGTAAAAAGACTGTAGTGTTTTAAAGATATTTGACATTTCAGAAAAGTGGGCTTGGAAAATTTGGTGAGTGGGCCTAGCCCTTAAGGTTTGAATTTTTGGAACTGACTTTATCATTGGACCCAAGACAGAGCTTTGTACAGGAGGATGGGAACCGATGTACAACTAACGTATGAACGATTGGATTTACACCCCATAAATGTATTACCAATACCGGTAGATAGAAACATGGCACTTTAGAAGCAGATAAGCATATTTTTAATTGTTTTATGTTATAAGAAATGACATTTTATGTAAATTTACACAAAATAGGTCAAAATACATAAAAACGCAGTTTCCAATTACATAACTAGTTAAAAATTACAAAAAACATGTTTTTTCGATTAAGAGGCACCATGTTTCTATCTGTTTGTAATACATTTATTGGGTGTAAATCCAACCTTTCAAAAGTTAGTTGTACACCCGGTCTCAATTCTCCTGTACAGTTCAGTGTTGGGGCCAACGATAAAGTTTAAAAAGCGTGTTAAATTTTTTCCCCAAGTGGGATTGATGGGGATTTTTACTACATGTATGTGATTCAGGAGTCTTCAACAGACAGAGTGACACATGTTTCATTTATGCTTTAGTTTTTTCTGGGTTTAACCCTTCTTCTACCCGTCTATAAGGGTCTTGGTCTCTCTATAGTCCAATTCAATTTATTCCGTAAATGTATTGTTCGGGAACATCTCATATCGGGGGGACATTAGATTCTACAGGGTGGGCCAAAGAAAGCGTCCCTCAGACAATAGGCAAACAACAGAAATGCTGTTGGTCGAGGGACACTTTCTCTGGCTCACCCTGTATTACACCGGTCCAATAACATATCCTCTTACACCAAACCAACATGCAAGTGATGACGTCGCTACCAGATGACATCAATTTTGTCCAAAAAATCATAGCTTCACTGATTTGTATCGAATGCTGAACACTTTAAGAGAACTGTGTTGGCGCCTCTTTCGGCAACTGGTGATTTCCTTTTATATGATTAAAAGGGAGTTCTGATGGAGATCGCCATATTGGCGCGTCATTCGGAACTGCTCAACCGTATTTGCGATTGTCCAAACGGTGATGAATCTAATAAACGCCCGGGCTTTTAAAACCCATACATGCCGCATACATGCTCAAAAACCCGGGCTTATTTCAGACCAGGTGTGACAGGAATCAGCGTCCTAGGAATGCAAGTCCGCCAAACAATAGCCCGTTATTGTAAGGTTAGATTCGAAATGGTCATAGCCACATATTACAATCCCTCGCTGAACAATAAAACCGGACTTTGATTCCAGGGGACTTTGATCCCTGTCACACGGCCTGGCTTTGAAAAGTGTGTAAATAAGGCTATTAAAGAGATTTGGGCTTGAGACGGGTTGCGATCCCTTGCACATTGCCATATAAGGTGATGGTAATATCGCAACTCCGTCTGAAGGCAAAATCGCAACAGGCAGTGGATCGCCCGCTTTATGATGTTGCGAATTGGCTAAGAATCGTCTTGAGGCGGAGGGAAAGTTGTCACCACATTCAGCTCTCTGGTTTATTTTCATTTACTAATCAGATATCGCATACTTATTTCAGGGCAATTCCAAGGATTGGTGTTGGGCAACCGTTGCCGCTGCCGGAGGGAGCCGTGCTTCTCGGGGACAAGGGCTTCCCCTGCGAATACCCCATCATCACGCCCTACAGACAACCACGCCTGGAGAACGCGGACGAGGAAATCATTGAACAGAGGCGCCTCTTCAACTCTGAGCTCAGTCGCTGTCGAGTGAGGGTCGAACATGCCATCAACTGGTTGAAGGACTTTCATATTTTAAAGGAACGATACAGAAACAAGAGGGAGTGGTTGCCAATGGTCGCGGATGTGTGCTTCATCCTTGCATTTAGGAGACAGCAACTTGATCTGGCTCTCCAGGGAGACGTTTGAAGTCGATTGCGAATGTAACTGTGCTATGGATACGTCATGGAGGTGCAGGGAACAAATGGATAATTCTCTATTTTGGGATTAACCCTTACGCGCCCGGAGTACATGTACTTTGAAATGTGTACATTGCGTAACATGAATTTCTGATGTGTTTACAAAACCGCGCCTAGATCCCCCGAAATTGCAACCAAAACGGCTGCCAAGACACTAATTCTGGAGGCAACGAAATGCGCCACGATGTGGGTCTGCTTATTCAAAACTGTCTGTGAGAGAAACAGGCCAGAGCCGAAGATGAGAAAATAGTCGCATTCTGCCTACGTTTTCGTCAGGTTGCTAATCTTAATCATCTACATGTGTATCTCGATAACCGTTGCTCGTACGCGTCTGAAAATTCGTCATTCGACAACCTTTAAACTACTTTTTTCTCCTCTTTCTTGTGTCGTCGTATCTGCCCCCGTTCCGGAGATATGGCCATTTTGTCACAACGAGACAACCGAGTCAGATTTGCACTTTGGAGTCGGTCAATCTAGACCCCAGGCGAAACGTTAAAACACAATTTTTTCCGAGGTTTCTTCAAACAGAGCAAAATCGCATTATTTAGAAGGGAGGGGTAGTCTCGCATTAAAAAATATGCAAAGAGAACATCAATCGGTCGATTGGTTACGATTCTATGTCAGTTTGAACGTCCCAGGGTGTGTGGTACAGGTCATGCTCGCCGTTAGCTGGGGAGCGTAAGGGTTCTCGCCATTTGTCGAGAGTGGCCTGACACACCCTCGCACATTCAAATTGACCTAGAATCGTAACCAGTGGACCGATTGATGTCTGCATGCTTCGCATAATTTTTAATGCGGTACTA
This sequence comes from Notospermus geniculatus, assembly GCA_002633025.1. NCBI lineage: Eukaryota > Metazoa > Nemertea > Pilidiophora > Heteronemertea > Lineidae > Notospermus > Notospermus geniculatus. The sequence continues at coordinate 40,420 of NMRB01003863.1, read as the reverse complement.
TATCCCACCTCTCAATACGCAATTTTGCTTTGTTTAAAGAAAACTGGCTAAATTGCGTTTTAGCGTTAATAGGGGTCTAGATTGACAGACTCCAAAGTGCAAATCTGGGCCCATGTTCCTAAAGCCGTCGTTAGGTTAACGATGTCGTTAAAACTGGGACAATGCATAGCGTAACGACATCGTTAACCTTACGACGGCTTCGGGAACATCAGGCCTGACTAGTTGTGACAAAATAGCCATATTTTCGGAGCAGAAGCAGCTACGACGACGCGACTGGCGCCAAAAGAAAGAGGAGGTAGTTCAAAGGTTGGCAACCAGACGAAAACGTATAGGCAGAATGCGACTACATTTATTTCCTCACAACTTGCATCTTCGGCGCTAGCCTGTTTCTCTCACAGACATTTTGGAAGAAGCAAACCTGCATGAGGCCGTGGCCCATTCGGTTGCCTCCACAATGAGTGTCTTGTCACCAGTTTTGGTTGTATTTATGGGAGCTAGGCGCTTTTCGTAGAAACATCGTACAATCAAAGTTGTGTCGGCCTCTTCCGCTAGGGTAAGACGGGGCTATTTGGGCCTCGGGGCTATTTGGGCCTACAACCTAGAAAATGGTCAGCTGCATCATAATAGTGTGATTTTCCAAACATCTCTGGCTTAGCACTATTTCAGACTGACCTGTTAATTGATAAAACAAACAACTCTGCTATGAAGGGTGTGACCCTCAGAAGCTCAGTCCACATTTGTACTGCCAAGTGGCAGGGTCACAAAACCCAACTTCGGTTTGAGGTTTCTAAAAGGCAAGTTGAACAAAATATTTTTCATTGAAATTCCAAGTTATTTGATGTTTTAGTAGTGTTAGATGTTAGGAAAGTAATTTTGGAAAAGATTCTTTGATTCATGCAGGTGTTTGGTGTTGACACATAAAAAGGCTAATCTTCACCAGTGGGGCTATTCGGGCCCCCAGCACTGGGGCTATTTGGGCCCCCTTGTATTGCCTTGTACTGATGTTGAGAAGTTATTATGAAGCCTCCCATAGAAAGGATAACCACTCAGAATAAATTTTAACCCTTTCAGGCCCAAAACCATGGTTCGGAAATATGAACGAAAGACTGGGCGAGGCCTCTATAGCCCCAGAAAAATGAATTTTGCCATAGATGCTGTAAAGGGTGGGTCCATGGGCACCAGGAAAGCAGCTAAAACGTTTGGAATAAGTCGGTCATTGATCCAAACACCGATATTGCGGAAGTTGACTTTATCTGCCCCAACTGTGGCTGAACTATTTCACAACCAAAGGGTTAAACACCTCTTCCTGACCTACAATAGTTGTCTTAGCTAGAAATTAGACGTGGCGTTTAATTTAATTTATTTTCATTGAGTATTTATCAAATATGTTTACTGTCGGATGAAATCAAAAGATAGGCCCAAATAGCCCCATTTGGCGGGGCTATTTGGGCCTCTGACTTTTTTGCTTAACTTTGCCAGTAATTCGGAGAAATAGATTAATAGGCATGAAATAGTATTTTGATTATATAAAATACATAATTAGCTGTAGGCAGGAACAAAGAGTTGCTTCTTTCCTTGCTTAATATTTGCCACTGGGCGAAATGACTGAAAAAGCAGGCCCAAATAGCCCCTTCTTACCCTACTATTTCATATAGGGATGCGGTGGGGGAAGACCGAGCTCACAAGACTCGAGCGGAAGACTAGAGGTATTTTGAGACGCCAGCGAGGGTGGTACAGAGCCCAAGCTGTTGAACGCATGTACATGTACGTCTCAGGACGGGGGCCTGGGACTGATACCGCTGAAAGCAGCGCAGGATCAGTTTGCAGTGTCCCTTGGGGAATATCTCGCCCGAAGTAGGGATTCCTTCGTCACGAAAGCTTACGGAGAGATGAACTACGCCGCGAACAGATGGCACACAGCCAAAGATGTACTGTCCATAGCCGACAAAGTGCGCAATGCACACAACCAACCCCCAGAACGCCCAGCACGGCAGGTGGGTCTTGCCGTGGTGAAGCAGAAGCGCGCGCTGATGCTTCAACGATTGCAGGAAAAGACCGTACACGGGCGATTCCGAAGATTCGATCCAGGTGCACGGGCCTTCGATTGGATTAAAGTGGGGAACCCAAGGTCAGAAACAGCTGCAGTCATAATGACTGCCCAAGGTGGAACGACGATGACGATGGGGTATCGTAGCCAAGTACTCCATCAACAGGTCGATCCCATGTGCAGACTATGCAGGAAAGTGGTTGTTCAGGCTTAGGTCACATATTGGTAGGCTGTGACAAGAGCAGTTGGTCCACGTACAAAATGCGCCACGACGATGTGGTGCGGTCCGTTCTGCGATCAGTACTGACAGGTGCAGAATGTCTCTGCCACAGAGAGGCAGCTGCGTGTGGCCAGAACTTCGATGGTAAAAGGGTCAAGGTGCAATGGGACCCAGTTGTGCCTACAAACAGGAATATCCCCAGCAGTAGACCAGACCTAATCGTGACAGACAAAAGGGATAAACAGATCCACCTTGTCGAGATTACGGTCTGCTCGGACGCCGCAGTCCTCGAAAGGGCGGACGAGAAGCGTGTCAAATACCAAGCTTTATTAGCAACTGACCTTGCCGCAACCCACCTGGGATTCCGCGTCAACGTGATCCCTATCGCTGTGGGGACGCTCGCCACCCTAAAATCCGTGGCTGTAGGGAGGCTATTTCCTCACAACTTGCATCTTCGGCTCTGGGCTGTTTCTCACACAGACATTTTGGAAGAGGCAAACCTGCATGAGGTCGTGGCCCATTTAGTTGCCTCCAGAATGAGTGTCTTGTCACCAGTTTTGGTTGAATTTTTGGGAGCTAGGCGCTTTTCGTAGAAACATCAGAAATTCATGTTACAAAATTATGGCACGCCAAAGTGGAATTTATTCAACCCTGTGAAATACACGTCAACATTTGAGAAACACATGTCAACACAACGAAGTACCCGACGAGATTTTTTCAAACAGGTGTCAACTTTCGAAAAACATTGACATTTTCAATGTCAACATTTTTTTCGTTCAACATTCTTGAAAAAAATCTGTCAACATTCACGTGGCAAGTTGAAAAATTTCTTTCAATATCTTGAAAAAAAATTATTTTCACTATCTTGAATTTTTTTTCATCATCTTGAAAAATTTCGTTCAACATCTTGAAAATGTTTTTTCAACAACCACGTGACTTCTTGAAAAAATTCGCTCAACATTCACGAGACCAAAGAGGTCACATGACCAATACTACCCTCTCACCCTATCGATGAATGAGACATATCATGCTTGCCATGCTCCAGGTGTATCAAGCATGGCATGTCTTATTCTTCGGTAGTGTGAGAGGGTAGTAATTGGTCATGTGACTTTTTGGTCACGTGAATGTTGAACGAATTTTTTCAAGAAGTCACGTGATTGTTGAAAGAAAAAAAATTTTCAAGATGTTGAACGAAATTTTTCAAGATGTTGAACAAGGTGTTAAAAGGTGTTAAAAGAAGGTGTTAAAACAAGGTGTTAAAAGAAATTTTTCAAGATGGTGAAAGAAATTTTCAAGATGTTGAAAGAAATTGTCCAACTTGTCACATGGATATTAAAAGATTGTTTTAAAGAATGTTGGACGAATAAAAATGTTGACGTATGTTTGAAAATGTTGTCAATGTTTTTTGAAAGTTGACACATGTTTGAAAAATTCTTGTCGGGTATTTCGTTGTGTTGACATGTACACTTTTCAACTCCATCTAGTCCGAAAAGGGCAAGTCCACGTAAAATTCAGGATATTTTTTTACTTGTTCAGTGCAGTCTCTGCAACTCATGGCACCAAAGGACCATAAGTACCCTGCATCATGTCAGGCTTGTGTCCTGCTATGCCCCTGGTATGAATTAAGTTCATTGCGGTTCATAATTAGTGCACTGTTTGCTAATTAGCTGCGTCACGGACGTGATCTCTGCGATGCCACTTCCGTGACGCAACTAATTGGCCAATAATACACTAATTATGAATCAAAACGAACTTCATTCATACCAGGAGCATAGAAGGACAAGAACCTGACATGATGCAGGGTGTTACATGTTTCTCTGGTTCCAAATTTTGCAGAAATAGCACTGAATAAGTGAAAACATGTCATGTCCGTGATCGTGGAATTGCCCGAAAGGGTTGTATAGATAGTAATACTGTATGTTAGAACCAATTACATCTCCAGAATTCACGAATTTTCGACCCCAACCGGGGTCTTTTTCAAGTGGAACTTTACAATCTGAAACTCTAGAAAAGACTTTTCTGGAGTTTCAGATTGTAAAGTTCCACTTGAAAAAGACCCCGGTTGGGGTCGAAAATTCGTGAATTCTGGAGATTGACTTCTTGCTTATTATCATTTTGTGTGTCAATTTTGTGCTATTCTGCATCTTAGAACCAATTACAAGGCTTTTTAATCTGGTATTGACTAATGATAAATATCCTGCAGCATGGAGTACGACTAAATGGAGTATAGATGTACATGTACAGCATGGAGTACGGGACACTGAAATGCCTCTGGGATCCACTCTTTAAAAAAGGTGAAATCACACCCGGCGTGATTTCACCTATTTTTAAGAGTGTATCCCCAAAACAGACAATTATAGGGGAATTTCAGTGTCTAGTTATCAAGGCCCATCTAGTTATCAAGGCCTATACAACCGAACGAGTGTAACCCGGCCTTGCCACAATGGCTGCCGAGCAAGCTACCGCTTCAGTGAGTAAATTGGCTCTGGTGACTAAACTAGCCCATCTCTGTGACTGAATTCTTGCATGTAGGAAGAGAAAATAGTACTGCACACTACTGTATGTCGCGTGGCATTGAAAGTCCCTATTTTATGCCGTATTTTGACCGGGAAGTCGGACACGAAGACGAGGGTAATTCCAACTGAACTTTCATGCATGTCACCATTGAAAATACACTCGTCTTCGTGCCCGACTTCCCGGTCAAAATACGGCATAAATAGGGACTTACCAATGCCACGCGACATACAGTAGTGTGCACATTTTGCAAAAATTAAGTCACAGAGATGGGCTATAGTTTAGTCACCAGAGCCTATTTACTCACTGAAGCGGTAGCTTGCTCGGCAGCCATTGTGGCGAGGGTAACCCGGGTTACACTCGTTCGGTTGTATAGGCCTTGAGTGAAATTTTTGTTCTTTCATCCATTATGAGGTTTAAGAGGAAGCACAAACCATTATATACGTGCTTTATAGATTATCAAAGGCAACGATAGAATTGTACATATTTTTTGGTGGTACAGGCTGCTTACATCAGGTAGTGGAAAGTTTGTGAAGTTTCTTTGGAGTAGACCTATAGGCCTATGTGTGATCAATCTCAGTCATGTGTAAATGTTAATTTCAGAGTTTTTTACCAGAGAATTGGGTTCAGACGAGGGAGTGTCTTCAGCCGTTTGTTATTATGGTTCCCGATCATCAAGATCGGGAACCATATTGTGGTTGGTCATGGTGTCTGTCTGTGTGGGTGTGTGTGCGTGTGTGTGTGTGTGTGTGTGTGTGTGTGTGTGTGTGTGTGTGTGTATCTGTGTATGTGTGTATCTGTGTGTGTGTGTGTGTNTCGTAGTTCATCAATCAATGTATCCTGATATCTGTCAATGGATCCTGATCTCTATCAAAGTATCCGATCTCTATCAATGTATCCTGATCAATGTATCTTCATCTCTATCAATGTACCGTTCATGTACCAGTACCTGTACATCGGGCGGGAACCATACGACATTTACAATGTCATCTTGTTTAATATGTCTTTATTAATGATTTAACAAAATTCTTGAATGCTAAGGATAGTGTTCCTGTTATATTTGATGGCAGAATCATCGCATTATTGTTGTTCGCTGATGATGTCAGGGACCTTATTCACGAAGCTCCCGTAACTTACACGAGTGCGCAAACTATTGTTCTTTTGCGGGAAACCTATTGTTCACTACACGTAGATGCATCAGTCTGAGAAAGGATTTGCGTGTCATTACAGAAGGTAAGCTGGTGAAAGTGGCCTCAGTATGCTTAAGATCGGGTGCTGAGACGAAACTGGGATATTGGAGCTATTTGTCAAATTTGTGAGGATGTGCAATGCTTTTGTCATACTGTGGGGGATTTTGTGTGTATACATGTATAGATTTTTATATGTGTCAAGGGAGATTAAATTCATGTAGGCTATAATTTGTAATTTGTATCCTCTTTTCATTTTGCGGCAGTTCGAAAAGCCGAACCGCCGAAATCGGTACGCAGAACTCTACCCCAATTTCGAAAAAACAGAACCGCAAACATTTTTTTTCAAGATTGCCTAAATTTATGATTTCTTGTTCCAATCAGTTTTCGAACATGTCCACTTGTATATGTCTGTTCACGCAACAGCAATGTAGGCCTACCGTGGAGGCGCTCAATAATTTTGCATGTCAAAGTATCGTCTACAACTACGTTGTATTCCTAACCTTTCAGACAATACATGTATGTAGGCCTGTTCATAAAAGTTAGCAAATGCTTTTACGATTTGCACAGTGAGGTCCAATGTAAATCTTGAAGTTAAAGCATTTACTAGCCTTTATGAATATCAGCCATTGCAGTGTGTTTGCTTGCTGACGTTGTGATTCACTGTAATATTTTTAGAGCTTACTGATGTAATCGTGACCTCTCTATCGATGAGGTTTCCTGTAATACGAGCTAAAGAAACACAGGTATTTGATATCAGAGGGACTTTAAATTTAAGCTTGATGACCACCCTATGACCCAGGAGGTTAATTTTGTTGCACTGGTAGCAGTAGGTAATACAGTAAGCTCGAGTTTAAACCACCGGTTCATTATGTTCATAAGCACACCCACAATCAAAATGGGAGTGAATAAAACAAAACAAGTATTATGCTGAATGGCTGGAATCGGTGTCTCAAGGCCTAGACTGGCCGGATTTGAACGCAACTGATTAGTTCCATTTCGATTGGGTGTGCTTATGAACATAATGAACCGGTGGTTTAAACTCGAGCTTACTGTATACCTAACGTGCATATCTACTACACATGTATTTGCATCTCAGTTATGCTAAAGAACTCCTACTATCAGCGCAGATTGCGTGAATTCTAGGTGTCTGGCATGATTAATATGCAAATTAGGCAGTTTTGAAAAAAATGGCTACCGGTACGTTTCTGTCTTTTCGAAATTGGGGTACAGTTCTGCGTTCGGCTGTTCAGTGTGTTCGGCGGTTCGGCCTTTTGCTTTGTGTGCACGTTATTGTTGTTTGCACCAATACAATGTGAACTAGTGTTTCACACGGAGACAATAAAGAATTATTGTTATTATTAAATAGAATAACATTGCTAATTTGTTTTCTTGTCAATTTGTGAAACAGCAACTTTATCATGGTGACTTGTCTTGGATATGCTTACGAGACCATTCATATGTTCATTTTCAATGTAATGATCCTGTTACCAGGGACAGGGACAAATATGAAAAGGTCCCCTTTTTTTAGGCTGAAAAAGGCTTACAGTTATTAAAACCCCGTCGACATCTATAATCCATTAAAAGCAGGCCTGTGTGAGAGGATTCATATTCCTTGGAGAAAAGATGCGTTCTAGGGAATGCGAATTTTCCTCTCCATTCATAATTTTATGGGATTCCTTGCAATAGCCACACATCCGTCATCGTTCGTGTTGTTGGGGCTGTTCGTTATGCGTCTCCCCTGTCGTCCAATTCAGTGGGGGCGATAGCCGACTTTTTCAGTAGGTGTCACTAGTGGTTAACTATTGAAATGAAACTGATCTCCCGGTAGGCCTACTGATGACTTTCCCACAAAAAAGGCGTCCATTGTATTGGGACCGTGTTTCGGTGTGCTGCCCTCTGTTGAGCTAGCGTCCCCATTCCCGCACAAGCAGACTGAGGCACTCAGTCTCTGCAATACGCATGCGCGAACTGCACAGCAAGTTACAGAGACTGAGCATGCTGAGACCAACTTCAACAATTTTTGTTACCAGAATACCGTAAATCTGGTACCGATACTAAGCTGTTTACAGCCATGCTGATTGATCATTGGGGTCACAAGATTGCAAAATGGCGGCGCTCTATTTAACGAACTTCAGTCAGACAGAAGCAAAGCTTGCTAAGATCGCACCATGGAAGTCTTTCCCGCAGCACTGATGATCTGATCCTCCATCAGTGACACTAAAGGAGATATACACAGGTCAGTTGTGTCGTCTTATCGAGAAATGTGCCGAAGACCGATGCCGCCGGGCGGGAATAATCTCGCCATTGACGGGGCAGTCGTGCGCAAAGCAGCACCACAAAAGTTTTAGACGTTGTGGCCAAACCGGGTCGGGCCGCGCGAGACTACCGCACAAGGGATGAATGAGAGAGCATATCCTTTTGTCACCGAAGCAAGTAAAGAGCATAAGAATTCAATGGTGGCGCATAAGCCTTTTGTCAAAACGAGCATAAGGGCATTGTGAGCAATAATTAAGGCACAAGAAGCGCACTCCCAAGCAAGTAAAGAGCATAAGAGTTGAATAGTGGCGCATAAGAATTCAATAGAGGAGCATAAGAATTGAATAGTGGAGCATAAGCCTTTTGTCAAATGGGGCATTGTGAGCATTAATAGGCGCATAGCGCGAGCACTTCTGAATGCGCGATCAACTGAGTTTATTACCGACCGTACATCATCCATTCCCTCCAGCCAACGAAAGCTGTATTTCAGTTAGCCTACTCCTGATCGTACATGTAAACACAACCACGACAATTGCGCCAGGCATGACAGAAGATCAGCGCGCCCCTGTAGAAANCAATGTGCTATGTGGACCTCTGCAGATGACCTTTATGACCATGTGAAGTTTCGGCCCGATCGGACATCCAGTATGGCCGCCAGGTGGCGTAATCCAAAAATCATCAAAGTGCTGTAACTCAGGAACGACTTGACCCAAAGCACTCAAATGTGCTATGTGGTCCCCTGCAGATGACGTTTATGTGCATGTGAAGTTCCAGCCTGATCGAACATACAACATGGCGCCAGGTGGCATAACCCAAAAATCATCAAAATCCTACCTGGGAGTGAGTCGACCGAGATTGCTCCCAACACTGATATGTACCTCCCTCTGTCATTAGACTATTATGTCCAACCCGGTGAGCACATGGTCCATGGACCATTTCATTTTAGATTGTTGTGTAGGATGTGGAATCCGCCTAATTCCAGGACTGCCGTGAATTTTGCCGAAGACACGTCTGGCGAAAGTGCGAAGCCTCCCTCCAGTCCTCGACATATTCCGATTATGAGTTGCGGAAATAGAATAGCAGGTCAAAGTCAAACAAGAATAATGGCAATGATGATTTTATAGCTCCCTATTCACCATGGATTAATTCTTGTGAAGGTGTCAATAATATTAAAGGGACATGGTCTTGATTCACCAAGAACCTCAGCATCATGATAAACCGCTTCCCCCGGCCGCTTCCCACCTAATCCCAAGAGGGGTCTAATAAGCTCTTTATCAGTTCACCCCTTCCCACCCAAGGGGGTCTAATACTAAGGATTGTCTCATTCTACATTAACCCCTTACTGATAATTTCCCAACCAAGGGTGGTCTAATAAAGTACGGTATCTGACATATATCTCGATTCACCAAGGATTGTATGCCTATCTTGCAACATTAAAATTTAACCCCTTCCCACCACCCAAGGGGTAAAATACCTAGCATTGTACGGTATCATGCTATATTAATCCCTTCCCAACCAAGGGTGGTGTAATAAAGATCTGACATGTATCTCGATTCACCAAGGATTTTAGGCCTGTCATGTACAACTTAACCCCTTTCCCACTCTATTCACTACATTTCAGGTCGATCGTGGTTGCCGAAGCACCCCAGGTCGCTGATGCTGCTGTTGCTAAAGAGAGGAGCAAGGAGGTGTCTTGAATTTGAAGAACTCACTCTCAGCCGACACAACAAAAATGGCAATTAGGGAACTGTCGAAATCATAGAACAGTGTTTTCTTCGCCACAGCAGACAAAATGAATTATTCTCTTACACATGTATGCAAACCGTAGGCTTTCAAAATAAATGTGATTCATTCTTGGCAAAATTGTATTGGACCGAGTCTCTAATCATAATTAGCAGACTTTATCCCATCCAAACATGCGCACTTGGTGAATAAAATTTGACATCATCCACGAACCATCCTAAGACTGCAGTACCTCTTATGCCTTAGCCTATCAAACTGAGGCATCAAATGTCAGCTGAGCGCCAGGCCCATGGACCTCTTGTTGCTAGTTCAAAATAAAGACTCACATCCGTCGATTAGTTATGTGTATTAGGATGGGATGGGGTTGAATGGAATCGTTAAATCAAAGAACTTTCTGTAAAATCCTCGACCCCATCAGTCGGTGGTAATTTTATGGATGCCTGGCTAGCCTCCAGCATACTAGTATTCGGTTCTTTGTAAATGCTGAAATTATTTAAACCCGTCAACTTTGGATTTTTATTGAATATTTTTGCACTTTTACGTTGCCCGGCTGACCGAGCTGATCCTGGTGAATCGATAGAGATTTTCTGTTGAAAACGGCGGGTATACGAAAACAAGAGTCTCATTGCTTGTATAGACCTTTCCAACAAAGCTGAATTGCAATTCAGCGCCCGAGCATAATACAACAGTCCAAACGCATCCTCTTTGACGATTGTTTTACCTAAACATTTGTGTCCATGCCCCGCTTGACCAGTTTGGCATGCCATTGGATGGTAAACCTCTGACGTCATAATCCGGGAACTGTTAGACCGTCATCTTTGCTGGAAAGGTTTATAAGAATAACTGACGTGTTATATGCTAAGAGGATATGGAGCACTTGCTACTCCGTCCTGGGCCCCTTTTACAGTTCAAAATTTTTACCGTAAGATTTGGTACAATAGGGAGTTTAAGAAATCAAACGATAAACGTTAACTTTACGACAACGTTATTTTTCGTACTGCGAATTTGCCAGATAATATATTGCGTGTTCGGTAAAAAAAGTAACGTTGTCGTAAAGTTAACGTTTATCTTTTGATTTCTTAAACTCCCTAATTTTGCCTTGCGTAAACGGGTCGAGACAGTTTGACCCGGTGTAACGTTTTTCAGTGTGGCCCGTGTGCCAGTGTGGCATTACAAAATTAGACCCACAGACGGGAAAGCCTCCACTTGACAATGAGCGACACGCGGAGAAAGAGTTAAGCGGTTCTTCCACGTCGAAATATTATTGCACAAAATGGGGCCCAAAATGGGTGTCATTCGCTTCTGGCATAAAGGATGGAAGAATGATTGGCAATAATATTGCCCACTTTGATCCTCATATAGTGCAATAATATCGCACGTCGATAGGCCGCTTTAAGCCGGCCATACACGATCAACTCGACCATACTCGTCATTGGCCTTTACGTCATTGCCACAGAACCTCCATGGCAAACGACTGAGTGGGCTTGGTCCGATTTGGCATGGTTGAATTTTGGCGTGTTAGCAAGCCTAATCCGCTTGAATTCAAAGCAGTGTAAAAGGGGCTATACTAGCGTCCAATGGAAGTAAGTGCACCACTGTCTTTCCGAGGCTTTGGTGAACATTTTGCAAACAAAAACTGTTTATTATGATGAAACAATACCTAGTAAGTACGAATTTGGCCTTAAAGCTGAACTGCATGAACAAAAACCAGAGCGCCGCAGTATGGTGGTCTACAGAAGTGCAAACGCCCGTCCAAGTGCCTCCAAAACATGATAGTCTACCTGCTTATTTGGTGGCGCCACTGTATTCAATCTCAGGCTTTCAATCAAGACATATCAAAAGATAGTGTCCAAGTGACAGAGCCTGATAGACTTAGTACGATCTGTTGGAATCTGACTATGAGGTTGGTCAGGTTTCTTTAGTGCTTGCGCCCAGTTGAAATACAGGGTGTCCCAAAAAACACTGACTAATTTTGATTAGACCTCATATTGTTGCTACTCAAGATTTTTCTTTGATATTTTGTCGAGATATTCCCCGCAACTAGAAATTTTAACCCTGTAATTTTTTTTTCAGAAATACCCACTAGTTCAGAAATTATCTCAGTAACTTATGATGTGTTCGAAACATGCCCCCCTCTGCTGGATAACAGCTGCAACGCACATTGGAATTGTCAGTTACTCTGTTGGTGCATGTCAGCCGAAATATGCCTAATTTATCTCCCCAAGTTCTGCTGTTCAAATCTTTCTAGAGTGTAAGGGTTGTCACTGTACACTCGATCCTTTAGGTATTACCAAAGGAAGTAATCTGGGGGATTCAAGTCTGGTGAGTAAGNCGTTATACCACAGTTTTGCTTAAACCACCGTTATGCATACCGATGGTGGTACAACCGTGAAGTTATACCTGGAATAAGCTATACCTCCCCTATTCCACCTTTATGCATACGGGCCCAGAAGAATACTGTCTGTCTTTACTTGCGTTTGACCCGATAGCCTGATACACATTTTCTTCTTTTAAAGTGTACCGGTATTTTATCTTTAGTGTCGAAGAAACATCTCGCAGATGAAGATTTCCTCATTATTCGTCATGACTGGTGACATATTAGGCTATTGATTGGTCTCGGCGATGTAATCTGAACCCTGGACTATCTCTTTTCCAATTGAATTTGGCACCATTAAAAATCAGGTATAAACATAAGTCTGTAATCGCACGGCATCAAAACTCGTATTTCATTGACTGGACGCGCGCGATATCATGATGTGACGTTCGAGTTCGAATCGGTTGAACCTCTTAAAATCGGACGCCAATAGGGGTAGTATGTAAACATTGAAACGCTTCAAAAGAAACGGACCAAATGAAACGACACAAAATGTTAAAAAAGTATGAAAAATCATATTAAACAAAAATACGAAAAAGCTATATTATTTTACATTATATGAATAGAGGAATGTAGATTACCCGATGCATTCATGATTTTTATCATCATTTTAGCTTTTTTTTGCGATTTCTTTGCTAGATTTAGGTTACACTGCTGAAAGATGTCACATTTTCCTCTCGCCAACCTCGCACCCATCATGATGGAATGATCGGCGGTTGGAATGCTCATGGCATATTATCTATTTCACAACTCGCATGCACATTGTCTCACAAACTTTCCCCAATATCAACTAGAGGCATCGGAGATGCCGCAGGCTTGCCTGTTTGTTGTGCTTTGTTGATGCTTGGGTTTACTTGAAGAGGGGAAATGGGTTAGCAGGTGTCGAGGGCAGGCTATGACTGTATGGAAATGGGAAGTCAACTTCCAGAGGTTTACAAATTTTCGACCCCAACCGGGGTCTTCTTCAGGCTGGCACTTTCTTGCACGACACCCAGTTTTACTTTGATACCAAACATGACTACCTTGGGTCAACTGGTCACTAAATCATTGAAGTAGGCCTAAGTCGATTCAAACTGACACATTACGTTTAGTCATAGGTCAGCAGCGCTACATGTTAGTTTAGTTTTGCACCAGTTGTTTTTTAGATACATTCTAGTAGTAATGCACTGTAAAGGAATTTCTAAAACATATTAACACATCCAGGGCTCAACTCAACTGCAGTAAAAACCAATTTTCAGGAAAGCAATCGCAGCGCCCCCTTTATCATAATTAATATCACATAGTAGGTCTATAATCCCTGGTGAATTGAGATGATGTTTTATTAGACCCTTGCGGGTGGCAAGGACACACATGCTAGGTTTAATGTTGCATGTGACAGTCCTGACACAAAGGTCTTGGTGAATTGAGTACCGGTAGATCAGGCTTTCCGCCAGGATTTTCAAGGAGGGGGACAAAAAAAATTTGAAAAAAAATTTTTTGAAACAAAAAAAAATTTCAAAATTTTTTTCCGGATTTTTTTGTTAAAAATGGCCTCCAGAGTCATTTTTTACACTCCAAAATGCAAAATTACTCTTCCTTCTGCATGAAAATTGCATTTGAAATGTAAGAAATTAAAGAAAAACACTACTGAAGTGAAAATAGTGATGTTTGAAAAAGGTTAGTCTGCAAACTTGGGGGGGGATATCCCCTCCTTGAAATTTTTGAGGAGGGGATCATCCCCTCTCCCCCCCCCCTCTGGGAGAAACACCGGGGAGAAACACTGGGTAGATACTTTATAAGCTGGATGTCGTAATTGGGTGGGAAGTGGTTAATACACACATGTAGGCCTAGGCCCTAGACCTGGGCCTAATCCATGGTGAATCGAAGTGATATTTTATTAGANTTGTGCTTATCGGTACTGTTTCCACGAAAGATATCCGTAGTAAGTAATCATATACATGTATGAATGGATACAATATCGCCGAAAATAACACGAAAATTCGGGATTTTGTGGCGGTCGTCTGCTTTCTGCTTATAGGCCAAGCCGAAGTCGAATGTTCGCTTCACTGTCTATCACCCCGTGCAGATAAGAAATCACGCCTGCTAACAGCGTAATCGGCCATTGAATCAGCATAAGCCATTGTCAGAAATGCCACAATGTGGCTTAGTTCTTTGTCTGCTTTGCCTAATTCATGCATACATGTAGTTCTCTATAACTGCCAGTTCAGCATGTCGTTCGCCGTTAACGTGCTTTTTTGACAAGTGCTACCGGTAACTGGAATAAGTGAATAATAGAGAGGTTGGGCTATCCCGTTTCCGAGATCGAGATCGGGATAGCGCAGCGCCGCGTCATCAAAAAATGACGTGACGTCATCGTTGTTTGCGTAGACTTCGTCGATCCCGTTGTCGGGTTCCGAGATAAATCGGCTGTATCTCGTATGTGTCAAACGACATAAGGTTTACTTCAATTTCACTTCCTTAATCGCTTCAAACTTGAGAATCTTGCTGCCAGACATCGAATTCAGTATATGTAGATCACGTACAAACCATAAACAGTAATATATTCCATGGCGATCTGCCTGTATTTTGATGAAAATTTTGGCTGTCAGTTTTCGCCGCGCGTTCGAATGGGCGGAGCCGCGCCGCGCCGAGCACGCACTGGGGTGACTGTAGGCCTACTGCATGTACTGTGACTGTGTACATGGTGTAGCCTAGGCCTCACCGCCTGTTCTGTGTGCGCTACAGCCAGCCTACACGAGGCTAGGCCAGGGCCTGGCCAACCAAGACTTAGGCATAATAATCATTGGTAATTTTTGGTGTGCCATGGGATTTTTTAAATAGGCCTAGCCTAGGGCTAGGCCTACTTAGGCCTAGCCTAGTAGGCCTAGGCTAGGCCTAGGCCTATTTTATGATGCGTGCCCTACCCACTAGCCTACAGCTACATGCCTACCACCCTAGGCCTAGCTCCTCTGCTCTGTGGTGTAGGCCTACACTAGGCCTAGCATGCTATGCTAGGCCTAGCTATAGGCCTACCATAGGCATAGCTACGCTAGTCGCCTAGCCTATAGGCCTAGCCTGTATGATGTCATGGATGTAGGCCTAGGCCTAGTAAGGGCCTAGGCCTACGCCTAAGCCTATCGCATAGGCCTAGCCAAGCCAGCCAGCCAAGTAGCCTAGCCTAGGCTATGCTAGGCTACCTGGTTGGCTGGCTTGGCTATGCGATAGGCCTAGGCCTAGGCCTATAGGCCTGCCCTTGTAAATGCACCACATCAGTGCCATGCCAGGGTGGAGTGCCTGGTACAGGCCAGTGTCAAACAGCCCCAAAGTGACAGTTCAGTAGCTGAGGTGGGGTAGCCTATAGGCCTAGGCTTAGTTCTAAACTTTAACTTGACCTGGCAATGATGGGCCTGAATAAACATGATAAATAGGCCTAGGCCTAGTCTAGTCATAGTAGGTGCCTAGGCCTAGGTATCGTTAAAGAATGTCCTGTCCAACGGAAAAACTTGGATTATATGAAAGTTTATCTCATTTCATTATATTTCAGAGTCTAATCAAGCAAAATGGAGCCAGGAAAGGTGGCTGGGATGAAAAAGAAATTTATCCGATTCATCCCATCTATTGATATACTATTTTTACGGGAGGTTACTGCCATCAACCCATATGAGGACCAATCCAGGTGGAGTGTAATTGTGGAAAATGTGAACGAAACAGTGGCCCAGCTTCGGCCTGATGCCCATCCGTTTTCTGAAAGGTCATTAAGAGAGAGGCTAGCAGGCCTGTTGGCAAATTATGTCAGAGACGATATGGAATCCCTGAGAAAGTAAGTAAAGTGCACCTCTTTCATTTACATGTGTACAAGTTCTGTTCAACTCCTAGAACATTCAGCTTGATAGATTCCTAACCCAGTCCTCCTTGTGTGTTCTGTGTGCTGATCAATGGTTGAATTATAAGAAACTAAACATTTTGCACACCAGAAAGTAGGAAGTTTTGCACACCATAAAACAAAGCCTATAGCCTCCAGGGCCAACTTGCTTAACTTGGAAGAATGTTGTTGGACTTTTCCAGATCTGGCACTGAAGAGGAATTCAATGAACGTGAACAGTTGTTACAGGAAATTAGGGAGATAAAGGAAGAATCAGAGGCTGTGAAGAAAGAGAAGAAGGTGGAAGAGAAGAGAAAAAGAGAAAACGAGGAAAACGAAGGGGAGGCAATCCGCCGCAAGGCCATGGAAGGCATGAACAGTAAGTTTGAGATTTATAGAATGACATTGTTGGGTGGGAGTGCTTGAGGCATTTGCAGGGATATTCATTTTCTCATTCTCATTTTTCCAGAGGCTGAAGGTGCAACTCCCAAGAAGGCTAAATTCGACGTTGGGGATTACCTGGAGAGGAAGCTTGACGTGGAAAGCGGAAGACTGGAGATGGAGAGAGAGCGGCATGCAGCTGACAGGGAGGAAAGGCGGGCCTTCATGGACATTTTAATGAAATTTGCAAACAAGATGTAGATTGAATATTCAAAATTGTTGCATATTATTAAAATTTAAATCTATAACATTTTGCAACACAAATTTTTCTTTGCCAAAAACATCCTCTCCAGTCATAATGCTTCTGATTTCCTCGTGCAGAGTGAAATGTTATAAGTAAATCCTGACAGTAGGCCCTACATTGGACATTCTGCAGTTTTCTCTGGCATCTCCCACCATCATAGTGTCATCCATTGACACTGAGGAATGCACACCGTCACTGCAGAACTACTGCAAGGACAGATAGTCTTCCAATGCTGGTGGCTCAACATTGAAGTAGGAACCAGTGACGGAACCATTCAGACAAGTGTGGCAGTTTGTCATCAAAGCCCCCACAATGTACAGCTTGCCAACAGGCTGAAGGTAGAGCTTCAGATTTTTCTTAAAATCGAGGAAAGCAAAATTGTTAACAATTTTTCCGAATTGCCACTCGACAGATTCCCGAACAGCGCTCATCCTTCTGTTGAATTCCCTTTGTTCGTCAGTGAGAATGGCACCTCTGAAAGGTCCAATGAGCCGATTCCTCAGAGGATAAGCGGGATCTCCATACAGACACATTGGTGTTCTCCCGTCGTCGTTCATTCTGTAGTCTATCCTCTCGAGTTCCTCCATTAAGCCACTCATCCTCAGCATACCAGAATCATGTCTCCTCCCCTCAACCGGCCCGTAAAGATGAACGATCAGTCCGTTAGGGGCCACAATAGATTGAAATTTCAGGCAGTGTACCCGCTTGTGTCCACTATAACAGAGTCTTTGATTAACTGCTGGTCTGCAAATAGGTCTTGGGGTACCATCAATGAAACCCCAGCAGTTACGGAGAGGAGCGCCCTTCTCATGGATGGCATCAGCAAACTGTAGAAGTGTGTCTTCGTTCATCCAGGTATGCTGTTCCAGGTTGGTGAACTTTGTTCTAAACCGAGCATAAACATCCTCGACAACGGTGGTGACTATTCTTGAAAGAACACTTTTCGGCCTTCCGAATGTGTTCTCCAAATCGCATAACCTGTTGGGATAGACCAAACGGCGCAAGAGCAGGCATAATCCGTCTCGTCCAGTCACTATACACCTATCGCTACATTCGTACACCGATGGAATGTTAAGTGCATTCGCAAGTCGTGAGATTTCATCTTTCGTAAATCTAAACATAACCTTGCTCTGCTCATTGGTGACCGTATCTAGGTTAAATCTCTTAAAATTCGGATCAAAAGTGGACGATTGAGCGGGTTCCAAAGATTGGAGAAGAAGTTCATCGTCCCCTGACAACAAGGCCAATTCCACCACGCTCAAATTTGCCGCCATTTTTACTCTTCGGCAAATTGGGCTGTGTCGGCGACATAGCCCAACGTGATGACGTCATTCCCGAGAACGGAATCGAGAACGCGANCGGTATTGCCACTTTTTCTCGACAGCCGGCGCCACCGCGCCACTCTCCAACCCACGGGTCTGACTACGTCTCGGCGAATGACCCGATTTACTGCGTACATTTTGTAATGCATTTTTGTAGTTCGTCTTACTGCCGCCAGGTGGCTCCCTCTACGTCGGCAGTCAAATAATGCATTTGAGATCCAATACCGTGCTCCTTTAAATCTACAATGTGTGAGGTTTCTGAGACCAATATTAAATAAGTTGGGACTTTATAGCGAGTGTATTTTCCTCTCAACTCCCTACGCAGTTGTGTACCGCGCCTCCTTCAGTTTACGCACTCTCCACAACTGCTTCACTTCGTCAAGCAGGAAGTGACAGATTTTAAAGAAGCTTCTATTTGCCACTACTTCATTTTAATGCTACATGTAAATGCATTGCTCACTAGCATAGCTAAAAATTACGGATAATACTTTTGATGAAATTGACAGGCTTACCGTATGACTTGGGACTAACAGAAATGTCATCTTTTTGTAAATCCTCACACCACACCAGTAGGACGGTTGATTCCTTATTCCAGCTGAGTTCCCGCACTTTTACTTGTTCCTTGTGAAATGGTAAAACAAACTCTCCATGCTGGAGACCATTCCTCTCAAAAAAGGCAATGACATGTTTATTTGGTTTCCTCTGTGATGTTGCAATGAGACTACCAGAAGGTCTGAAATATAGGGCAGAATTCACAAAGAGTGTTTAGCTTAATGGTACATAAGGGACACACTCCGCATGAGCTACTGCAAAACCCTGTCCGCAGTCAGCTGTACTTCACTGCGGACAGGAATCTAGGTCATGCAGGTGTACTGTGTGTATTTATATATCGTTGTATGCAGGGCTGGCCGAATACATTAGTTTCACAGTAGCTCACGCAGAGTGTGCCCCTTATGAATCAACATTTAAATTCATAGTTATCCAGGTTAAAGGCCAAGAAAAGCATTGTTTTGCTGCCTGTATACTGCTTGGCTGGCAGTGTTTACCCGCAGGATATGACTACAGTTAACTTTCCTGTGTTGAACTCCAGAACGACAAAAGAAAATTTGAATGCTCAAGAAGCCTTAAGTCCGGCAACAGAAGCGCAGCCCACTGGAATGCGAAGTCAGGAAATGAGACTGGTTGAATGCGTAATTGAAAACCTCAAATTCCTGTCTCATTTCCTGACTTCCGCATTCCACTGTGGGTCGCGCTTAGATGTTGCCAGACTTCATAGTCACATTCAACTCTTTTCCTTTTGCACTACTGAACACCTTGATGAATAGCCCCATAGCTAGCTGAGTTAAGAAATAGCTCTCACTTCCAGGCGATTGCCTCTTCAAGACTATTTGTCCTTTCACTTGTAGAATGAAGCAAGCATTCTCTGGTCCAAACCCTAAGTTGCCTAGCACCATCTGCAGGGTTGATTGTGCTGATGGCAAAGTACTGGCCGTCACCACGCCAGCTGATCCTTGGAAGTTGGTCATCCCATGGCAGAGCAGTATCAACTGCCTGAAATTGGAACAATTTTTTTGAAAATACAGTGCCGGTAAGGCCAAAAAAAATATATTGTCTGTTTCTTGTCCAGCAACTCAGCGAAAATTGATGCGGGCATGCGAATTTTTTATTTTCAAATAATTTTTGTTCTGTTTTCTTCATGGATGGGGGGAAATACCACCAGCAAACTACCTCTCTACATGTTTAAAGCACAGACTTCATGAAAAATAAAGATGATTTCAAGTGATGAAGCATTTCTGTGCATTGTATAGAAGGCACTGCATAAGCAACGAGGGAAAATTTGAAATTGGTGAGAAAAAAAAATTCCGATGCGGAGGGTCTGGGAATGACACGGGCGCGGACAAGAAACAAATACTTTATTTTTTGGGGCCTAATCATTAATGCACCGGTCAATGACATGTCTGGCCCCCTCCCAGAGATGTTGAAATATAGTGCTAGAGGGTGGTAAATCTGAACGATCGTTTTTGAACATAAGAGGCAAATCTGTAGGGTTGGCATCTAGAAATATTTTCTATGGTTAGAATTCGACACTTATTCACCCAGGGCATCAAAGAGTGTCAAATGAAATCGACAGGTATTCACCAGCTTTTTCCACTAAGGCCACCTAAAAAAATATCCCGGTTTATCATCAGCGCCCGCATTCGAAAATGGCGCCGCATCGGATTTTTTTTTTTTTTTTTTTTTTAAAA
>NMRB01003862.1:24950-50764 GCA_002633025.1 Notospermus geniculatus | reverse complement strand
TTTCCGAAGTCGATACTGCAGGAACATCTACAGAGAACCGTCCGCTCTGTTTCGTCCCTTTTTTCATTCGTCCGTCGTGCCCGTGCTGGGCACGGGAAGAGCAGTCATTTCCTCCTCCTCTGCATTCTCCTTCTTTTTCGTCAGCCGCGCCTTTCTGACAGCAAAAAATATTACGATAGCGACACAGATGATCACTAGAGCCCCAATAATCGGTCCAATGATTAAATCCACCTCCTTGATGGTTGATACGTATTTGTAGGGAGGCAAGCTAGATGTCGTTATGCCTCTATGCTTTTGCCAAAACTCTAAAAAAACAATGATGACAGCGATTTTAGCAGCAGCTCCAGTATGTTTTGGATCCCTGTGGGTTCATACCGCAGGTGATGCTAGTCAAGCTTGTCATTGTCATTGTCAATTTCGAACGGACAGATTGGCCCCAATCAATGGGATGGACCATGCGACTATCGAGACCTACCTCTGCATCCTTTCTGGACACAAGCTTCCCATAGGCTGCCACATATGTGTTCGCAGGGAAAGCATTGGTCGATTGTCTCTTCTAGATAGTACCCCTCACCACAGTCGTCGTGGGCCATTGGGAAACATTCACATTGAGATGGTTTATTTCATGGATCGTCGCTACAAAAAAGGAAATGTACCGTAGCTAATCCGTAGCTATTACTCCATGGTTGATTTCATTCCCAGTTTCATTTGATTATCTCACAGCCGGGTTTATTTTTGTCTTTCACCTTTTGAAGGCGTGAGGCATAACAGCCAATCGGCTGGAACTTGTAGATTTGGCGTGGCAGAAGACGTTTCCGCTTCGCGTTAAGGGAGGTTTAGAAATCAAACGATAAATGTAAACTGTACGACAACGTTATTTTTCATACTACACATTAACCAGATTTTATATTGCATTTTCGGTACAAAAATAACGTTGTCGTTAACGTTTACGCTTATCGTTTGATTTCTAAACTTCCCTAATGTGTGGCCTTTAACTGTAAAACTACGGTATATGCCACTTGTCTACCGAAAATACACCAAAATTTCTGGCAGATTTCGCCTTCCGACTGTGACATTTGGTCGTGGCTGCGGCGATTCCTTCAGGAATTGAAGTTACCTCTGATTCTTCTCAGTGGCGCGTTATGTGTAATAACCATGTGGGCCTACAAGTAGGCCTATCTATCGAAATCGGTGGACTATTTGTGATTAGGGAATGATTGCTACGCCATCAGTTCAACTCCTTAACATTTTGACCAGAGATCATACATACCCAACTCGTCCTCAGCATCTCCTCAGCTTGGGCTAATACTTGATTGCAACTTGAGGCCAACTGAATTTCACAATTTCTTCTTCTTCCGGGAATTGCATGATCAATACAGACCTATCATCGGCAGTTAATTTACTAAACAAGTACTTATCCCGGATTTATCATTGTCTAACAAAAGTAGGTTACCATTCTAAATAGCCCATGGCAAGGTACAGTTGGCTTTTTGCATGATTATCTTATCACATTGATGAGTAACTGTGACCAAGTGCGATAAGTGTAATGTAATTTTATCAGTAAGGCAGGTCAACTGTTCGAAATAATTCATGAATATTGCGCCATGAAAACGATAAAGTAAACAGGTTGTCATCAGCAGTGCAACACCTCTCTGGTACAGCAAGCCAGCAGGCATCTTCGAAACCCAGGACACCGACGTCCGGTCGATCGGTCGGACACCGACCGTAGGCCTATTCTCTAAGACAGCTGATCCGTTGGAGCGTTTCCTGATGTAAAAAGATTTACACGTCATCCTAAAACCTAGCAACAAACGTTCTGCATTCATGTTTTAAGAAAGCTGCTTAAAGTTCACACACACCCTCGTTTTACCCCCACGTACACAATGTCGTCATAGCGACGATCGTCAACAAATAATTAGAAGATAGATAATCACTGGCAAAGGCCTAATAGCATTCATGACCTTTGATACTTGGTTCCGTTTCCTTGGCAACGGAAACCAAACAGAGTTCACCTCACATTCCAAATCTCGTCTTAATTCTTTTGGTGTGTGAGTGCAGAGGGAGTAACGTATAAACTTACAAAATTAAGGAAACTTCTCTTCTTATATAAAGGAATAAATTCCGATGCCAAGTGCAGGATTTCCATCACCAAGAACATTGGGGAAAAGATAGGTAGGTGAGGGGTACGTGACATCATTAGGGCACTAAGTCATTCAATTATGTCGACGAGATTTTGCCTCGCTCCCTAAATGAAGGTTGGTGAGGGTGTGTACGATTCGATGGAAATTTCTTGACCATCACCCCAAATATTACAGATTTAGGAGCGTTTGTGTTATTTCAAATACTCGCACATTGCACATTGCCATGATATTGGTTTCACAGTTTTGTAGGGCAACACTAGGCCTATGCTAACAGCAGCCGATGCTGCTAATTGAGGATGCCCAAGGCCATTGTCATCGATATTTTGTGAAGCCGATACGTATGTATTGAAAAATTCTATTCTCTGTTTTGCAAAAGGTGGGCGTAGGTTTATCAAGGAGTAGGCGTACACACTATTTACTAAGCGTATATTCGTTTCAAGTACATGTTAATGAAATCAAAATCATTGCGAATTAAGTACAACATCGCTGTTATCTTCTAATATTCGGATATGCCGTGTACAAAAAGTGTTCGGCATTTGCAAATTACCATTCTCCGACTATATAGAGAAGCCGACAGAACGAGAAGTCGTTGAAGGATTAGGTCCATGCAGATGCTAAGAATAATGGCGGGCGGAAATTTTGTTATTTGCAGACATGTATTGGTAATATGAATTATTATTCGTTTCACGTATCAGGAAAGTTTGACGTCTGCTTCGTCCAACAACAGATCATCAACTTATTCCGTCCATCGACACCGAGCCCCCTATTAACCAACATCATGATAATACCGATTGCAAGAATACTTTTAACAGGTAACCCAACAAGATATGATATTCACAAGAAATATGCCCGCATGTTTTAAGGCAATATCCTCCAGGCAAATGTATTGTTTGGTACAGGGTGGATAGCTATCCATCGTGTCGAAGGGTAGTAATTGGAAGGGTCTGGTAACCCTCTGACTCTAAACGGATAACCTACAAATTCTGTCACCTAAACAGGATCAAGGAGGGCAAAATATGCGAAATTCCCCGACTTAAGAACTGCCTTTGACTGGATGTGGCACTACGAGAAAGAAACTGAAACATTGGGTCATATGAATAAAGACTATGCTTTTACTTGGCTTTTGCAATACAAATGCACTAGGCAATGCTGTACAGATCTGAAGTAAAAGCATCTGCCAGCTTTTATTCATATCACCTATTGAAGAGAGGGATTCGTTTTAGTTCGTGTTAAAGACTGATGCTTCTTGTCCTTCCAGTCTTCTTTGTCCTTATAATATCTGAATACACTTCTGCAAAGGCGGCAGCGGCAGCTGCACCTGCCCCCTCTACCGCAGGAAATGCGACACATGGAAATACTACAGGCGCTACAGCGAGCAAACCAAAGGCTGCTGCTAAAGCAGCAAAGCCCAAGGTCGTTGTAACAACGAAAGCACCAAAAGCCACGACCAAGGCCGCGAAAAAACCAGTACCCACCACGCCCAAAACAAAGACGAAGCCGTCCAAAGCCGACACCAAGGCTGGAACAACCGCTGCTTCTACAGGGTCAAAGAAGGTTACGACTACAAAGAACACAAAATCAACAGCAAGCAAAGGTAAAAAGAAGTGCAGAGATGACATTGTAATATAGATTCTCTTGAAAACGGTGGGATTTGGGGTGTAAAGTGTGGGAACGACTTGGGATTACGACCTGTCATTTGTCGCATAGCATCACCGACATTTTGCTGAGATGGTAAGCCAGCAGTGTGTACCGCGTTTTCATCACCTGCAATTTTCCAGTAATAAATTTTGAAATACATGTAGTCGCCGATTCTTATGCAGTTTCTGTAATTTCTCTTCCATCTTACAATTGGTACACAGAAGTAAGTATTTTCCGTCGTCAGCAACCAAAAGGTTACTAGTAACTGAGTCACTAGACTACGACTGTCAGCAAATGCACGGTATTTACAAAGATTTATTCCCTGCAAAAAGGGAGCCAAAGGAGTGTCCTGTGCAATTACTCAGTAAATTTTTTACTTCAATTCCGAAATCAAGGTCCCTACTACTCCTAAAGCAAAGAAGACAACAGAGGTATGGAATCAATTCTTTTCTGATTTGAGCTTCTTGCGCACTGACCGCAAATGAGTAAGCAATCATCAACGGCAATGATTGCAGCAGCATTGTTAGCTTCTTTGCATCGTCCAAAAAGCTCTTCTAAGCTACTCGGCTTGTCATTATCCTTTTATCTTTTTAGAAGCAATTTATAATCGTTTTTCATCAGTGCACAGCTTTCCTCATACACCGATGCCTTTTCAGATCAATTAATGTTATCGACTTCGCTTTCTTTTGTAATGCTCTTTCCTGGTGATGACGATTGTCGCTTGACATCGGGGTCTTGCTTTTGGCCAATGGCTTGTTGGTGGTGTCATTGAGAAAGCATTTACGTGCTGTGCTTGTTCTGATCTGTCCTGTGATATTTCTCAGTTATTCTTTTTGCTTTAATTTCGAAACCAAGGTCCCTACTCCTGAACCAAAGAAGACGAAAGAGGTATGGAATCAGTTCTTTTCTGATGTGAGCTTCTTGCGCTCTTACGCCGACATCATAACTGGAACGATTGTAGCAGCAGTTTTCTTCCTGTGACCAGCTTTTTTGCATTGTCCAAAGCTCTTCTTGTACTTGACTTTTCATTATCCTCTCGATTGCACTACCTGCCAAAGAGTTTCTTCATCAGTCACTTGCTTTCTGCCATGCATCTACGCCTCTTCAGGTCAGCCAATGTTATCGACTTCGCTTTCTTTTGCAATGCTCCTTCTTTGTGATAACAACTCTTTCTTGACATTGGTGTCCAACGTTTCCTTTCTTTCAGCGACCTGGCCAGGGGGTCATTTACGTGCTTGTACTTTAGTCTCTTTTTTTCTTTTTTCATATTCTCGATGTTGAACACGCAGGACCTCTTCTAACTCTAATTGTCCTTTTATCTTCTTAAAAAAATATTTTTTATCCCAATAACTTTTAGACTCCCAAGTCCACTGAACCACATCAGACAAGCAAGGTACGGATTCGGTTTCTTTTCTAAAACCAGCAGCACACCAGGCGGTGGATATCTAATCGCCACCGAGCAAAATCGGTTGTTGATGCCAGGTGTGCGCTGGACAGCGATGCGTGGAATCCTCTCGCCGGCGAGGTTCGCCCGATGTCAAACAACTTAAAGCCGAGGTGGCTGGCGAGGAGATCGGTAGCGAGTAGATCACTTGTGATATCGCCTAGTGTGCTGCTAGCTTGTTGCACACCTACCCCGCCAAAGAGTAGTGACCTGTAAAGCATCACTTCTTTTGTGATTTGCCTCATTTGCTGTGTCTTAACATCTTGTTTTCTTATTCAAAAGTATATTTTCATAACTGTTGAGCCTATCTGCTGCTTAACAGCTGTAATGATCTTTTTCCTTTTTTTTAAACTTAAAGACCCCAACACCAGAACCAGAGAAGATGAAGCAGGTATGGCTTTGCGTTGCTTGCAATGTGATAATAATTAACGACGGTTAGTTCAGTGTCGCCAGTGTCCATGAGGAATGCATCTCTACCATGATTGCTTTTTCTTACAATATCTTTGTGGTACTTCGACGCCGCTTATATTTCAAAGCTTTGACATCATTGGTTCTTTGGGGGAGTCTTTACACTTGACGTCTTGGGGCAACACTCGTTAAGAGCATTAAATTAATAGTTTTCTGTAATCCTGACTACCTAGTTTCCCTCTCTCTGAGAATGACGTCTTTACTTTTCAATTTAGAATTTAACTGTTACCAGAAAAAATACGACCGACAAGGTATGTCCCATCCATATTCTTATCTGTGTGACTTTTGGCGATTTTATTCATATTTTGAGGCCTTCATCCCTTATCATTCAGTTGAAATGGAAAAGTATCAGTGGTGTGATTAAATGCAAGTGGCATTAATCACACGAGTATACAAATCAATGTATTTTAATTTCAACATTCAATAATACATGTAATATCAAATCAAAGGTCAATTCTGACATTCACTTCACTTTTCGTTCTCTTAAATTCCGAAACGCAGACTCCAGTTCCCGAGGCACACCACACCCAGGTAATGCAAAATCTATGGGCTAAGCTTTCATAGTCGATGACCAGGTCGAATCTGTATGCTTTTTTCATGCAAGGCTTTCTTGCGGACCGACATGTCACTGGCCTGACTGACGTAATGCTTTCTACAATGCAAAGCTTTGCTGAAGACAGACTGCCAACAAGCATGTGATCTGTAGGCTTTTCAAATGCAAGGCTTTTTTGCTGACCGACAAGCAATACGTCGGTGGGTTGAGTGACATCTGTACGCTTTCTGACTGAAGCAAGGCCTTTCGGTGGACCGACTGCCGACAAGTATGCGACCTGTGGGACATCTGTTTGCCTTTCTATTGCGAGCTTTCTTGCGGACTGACTACCAACACGTCAGTGACCTGTGGGGTATCTAAATGCTTTTCAAATGTAATGCTTTCCTGCAGACCGACCACCAATATACGTCGGTAGCCTGAGTGACATGTGTATGCTTTCCGATGCAAGGGTTTTCGGTGGACCAACAAGTCTGTGACCTGTGGGACATCTGTTTGCCTTTCTATTGCAAGGCTTTCTTGCAGGCCTGAGTGACATCTAAATTACTTCTTATTGCAACCTGTGCATGCTTTCTTGCATTTTCAACCCGATTTCTTTGTCTTTCACATTGAGTGTATGAAGTGTCCTTTCCTGCCCTCAAATGACAACCTTGTCCAAGCCGAATGGAAGATGGAGAAGGTGCACAGTGCAGTTTAGACCAAAGCACAGCTGTGACTCTATTGCTTTCATTGTCCCTCCTTCAATTAATTCTCATATTCCAATCAGAAGTAGTCACCTTTTTCCTTTTTTTTCAGAAACCTACTGCAAAGCCAAAGGGAAATGACCAAGTACGTATCATTTATTATATAACAGCCTTTCTTTAATTTTGAATCGAATGACAAACAAGCCTAACGGAACAACTGTTCGCTGGTGTCTTGGAGGAATTATATAATTCCTCCAAGCTGGTTTGAGGCCTCGATCGGAGCTTAGTATAAGTAGGCGCCACTATCGATGGCCAGAGGAACCAGGCTTGCAAACAGCTACTATCAAATTCAAATTCAAATTCAAAATTCAAATTATGTTTATTGATCCGTATAACATGGTGTTACATAGGATGATGTAGCCTACAATAAACTTTGTGAAGGGTGGAAATAGCGAAGAGAATAAAAAGAGGAAAGGAGAAGTAAGCAAGGATCTGTCTTGGGAATGTACCTTGATACTAGCGTGGATACTATCAATGTACTGTTCGAATCTACGTAGGCCCTACTATTTGAATGATCTTAGTTATTTACACATAAAAGAACGAGCAGAAGTATGGTAACTTGGACCTGATGAAGGGTTAGCAATGGTATCACAGCACGTCGAACTTCCTCAAACAAGTGATGAAAAGGATTGCGGCCATACCGACGCGAAGCATAGTGCCGCTGAAATCATGTGATTCAATATGACCAATCAGAAGGCGTCATCAAAAATAACCTCGAAATTTCTCAAAAACTCGAAGCCGGTGAAATAACTCAAGTTTCTCTATTCGGGACACGCTTTGACCCCAAATGATTTGAATATGCATCAACAGTCAATAGATACGCGAGGGGAAAAGGGCGAAAAATCGGGGACAAAATTGAGCAACGCTAAAAATGCGACTGGGATGATTTTCGTGGTGAAAATGCCTGAAGGCCAGCTCAACAATATTGCATTGCTGCTGGTGACTGACAACAGATGAGGATTCCACAGATCTATGAGAAGAGATAAACCTCCATGTAAACCTCTGGTCCTCTATAAACTGATATTTTTTCACCAAAATTAAGTTCCTGAGATAAATCCCCGTGAGATAGACTTGCGGTTTTGCACGTTTATGATGATAGAGCCTCTTCTTCATTTCGCAGGTGTCGTGTTATACATGTAATGGATTGGCAGCGGATGACTGTGGAAATCGACAAGAGGCAAAACATGGCAAGTCGAAGTGCGGAGCTGGAAATACCTGCAATGTAAGCAAACTGACCTCATCTCCCCTTGTTCTTTTGCTGCCCATTTTCCGGCAGAGGCATGAACATCAGGGTGCTCGAAGACAGGCAGCGCAATCTTCTAATATCATTCCTTGCATTTCAGGTGAGGGTGGTAATAAAAGGTTCAAATGTGACCGTGGAAAGGTACTGTTCGGAGACCAAATGTGGCAACGACATGGATTCGTGTTGGCNTTCTTCATTTCGCAGGTGTCGTGTTATACATGTAATGGATTGGCAGCGGATGACTGTGGAAATCGACAAGAGGCAAAACATGGCAAGTCAAAGTGCGGAGCTGGAAATACCTGCAATGTAAGCAAACTGACCTCATTCTTTTGCTGCCCATTTTCCGGCAGAGGCAGAGGCAGGTACACAGGGTGCTCGGGATCGACAGCAGCACTGTCTAAAATCATTCCTTGCATTTCAGGTGAGGGTGATAATAAAAGGATCAAATGTGACCGTGGAAAGGTACTGTTCGGAGACCAAATGTGGCAACGACATGGATTCGTGTTGGCGCAGCACCACGACACTGACCAAGAGCAAGTTTGAATACTGTTGTGCCACAAGCAATTGCAACGATGTCAAACATATAACAAGGATTGCAAACCTCAAGTGTAAATCGGCAGCAAGTCACACGTTGGTAGAAATATCACTGACCCTCCTAGTTTTAGTTTCTACTTTTTTGGCAATATAGGCCTACCTGAAAGCCTTGTGCTGGTATTGAGACCTACCGCTTCGCTGGGACGTGGAAATTTTACAAGCATAAGCATGTCCGCGTTTGTGGATGCGAACGAAAGGACAACCATTCTCTCGTGCATTGCAGTCACCAGGCCACAGCCTGTAGGGCCCGTCTACGGTTGAAGGTGGGTGCACCATAGTGTCTGCACCATGATTACTTCTCTAAATGTACAAGTATACAGTTTCTTGTGTATTTTTTCAGTTGTCAATGGCAATCTTTTAGTAGTCTGTCATACACCTATCTGAAACGATGGCGTCGAGTTCTAAATATTGAGTTAATAAAGTAGCCGGATTTTTCATGTATGAACGAGTCTTTTTAATTCCTTAACAGTTTGTCTCCTTCACCAAGAGACTTGACTTGGCTCCCTCGACTTTCTAGCGCATCTTTCACTTAAAATTAAGCGTCTTATGGGTGATGTCCACTAGAGCGCCGACAACGACATTAGGAAGGGTTGCGGAAGCAAATTATGTCATTTCGGCATTCTTTCCGCGTCAATGACTATTGGGCATTTTGTCCTCTCCCGAAAGTGCAGAAACGCCGGGAAATGTTTAGGGATGATAAAGACAATGAACGTAATATTTCAAGAATATGCGGAAAGATTGCTGAATGAATGCGGATTTACTAAGTTTGCATTCCGCGTCTTGTCAGCGTCCACTTGTTTTAGCGGCGATCGCTGAGGCAAGGAAGAGGGAGCCATCATGACTGTTTGCTAGCTGAAGAGAACAACAGCAAGAAAGATAAGCCAATCGCAACGCATTATGAGGTACCTTTTGACCAACTGGACCAACATCTCATACTTTTGGCTCACGGAAGGCATCACTCTTCTTCAATCGAATGCTGAGAAAGATATGGGTTTTTAGATTTTATTTCTATACTGTGTATTAGCAAGTCATAGGAGAGTAAATCATGACAACGTATAACAAATGTAGGAAATCAGCACAACAAAAAACATATAATCAGTATAAGAAATACCATCCCGTGTTACACTTCTGTCCCTCCACCGTACAAAAATGCCTTTGTTGAACAACTTACCAGCACCGAAGTACACAAGATGGGACTCAACGTTCAAGTTCGAACAGTTTGAATTTTGGCATTTGAAGTTCAATGCAAATGATCAACGCCTTCGGGGGCCTAAGGAAGAAAATTTCAAGCCTTAAAATAGGCGATGGCATTGGTCATGAACTTGAAATGTGATCTGATATGGAAAGTTGGCATTGGCGAAGGTCATGGTTTAATCAGAAGGGCATATGCTGTGGTCATATAACAAAACGCAATTGTCAAGCCCCCTCCCCAGACAAATAAATTCCGGCACACTGACGCACACTATAGATAATACTGGTAAAGTAACGGCGAAAGCGACCGATTCCCCTCCACATTTGATCTGGTCCCCTGGTCACTGGATGGATGGTGTCAAACCCTAGTACAGATACTGAATACAGATTATACAATACAGAAATTTACTCAAGAACTGTACGTACATTCACTTCAGTTTCAAAATAAAAGACCCTGGCCTTATGCACAGCAGTGTCAGCTGAGAATACGAGGTTCATAAGAAAATTACATCGGTACCAGCTTTTCAACAAATCCAGGATATCAGGGCAAGCTAAACCATAAAAGCAAAATAGTGTATATGTCAGTAACACATGTATATGAAGGAATATCACAATATAATATACCTCTATAATAGAAAGGGGTAAGGTATGAAGATATAGGGGAGGTGCCCCGGTAAATATAATGGATTCAAAGTGTGAACACGCAGAACTACCAAGAACATCTCCTATCTTGGTACTACCGATGAACAAACAACATGGCAATACATAATAAGACCTCTTTCAAAGAAGTGCAGCATAGCAAAGACGTAAAATAGCCAATGGAAGTCGGGTTTTCATTAACTTCCAAGTCGATATACAGCTAAGTCATTACAGATTACTAATTCTATCTCAACAATAACACTAGAGTCTTTCAAACATCACAACAGATGTTCATTTTGAAACTCAGTGTAACTCATTATAACTGCTCGGCAATTTCTTACTTGCCATGATCTTATATGAAATACTTCCTTCATGGTCAATCCAGTCAGCGAGAACAATAACCATGACAGACACAGCAGTACGCTAAACCATATCAGGACGGAATTCAAAATAATTCTCAGAGAAAATTTCATCAAGAGGAAAAACATTGATTTCAAATGACTTTGAAAGAACATCAACTGCACTTCACATGCATATTCTGATAATATGATTATTATCACAGTTTTTGACCCACTACCACCTTGGTGTGAAAACTGGGGTTCAAATTATCTAGTATACCGGTAACTGTTGTTTCTTGCCTGATGATCAACAGCAAAGAAAGGTTTTAATGACAGTTGCTGATACAACACTACATGTACACCCCACTTGCCCCAACACAGAATCTTTCCCTCCCAGTTCTGATATGTCTTCAAGTGAGACGTAGGGCAACTTTGTGTTGTCACGGAAACCACAATGACAACATATTTTTTAAACACTAATTGGAAGGGGGTGCTAACACTTTAATTACGGATGAAAAAGGTGTCAATCACCATGATCACAGTGTTATTGTGGAACAGACCGGAATGACGTCACAGATTCTATCACAAGTCTGACTCTTAATAAAACTTATTTAACAATTATTTAAAGAACTAAGGTCAAAGATAGTCCACTAAGACCCAAGAACTGGACTCTTTCTGAATTGACCACTACCTCCACAAGATTTGTAGCAAAGTGCAACATGAAACCAACCAACAGGCAAAGATAAAAGGATGATGCCATCAAGAATGAGTCCTCGAGTAGAAAAGAGAAGGAACTACATTGGTACACGTAGGTATTGATTTTCTATAACACGGAAGCAGTCTATGATCCTACAAGAACAGCCAACATGCATGCATGTATGCAGTCTACACCATCACGGTAATGCGTGACTGTACATTCGCCTGTACAAAATGTAGGGCCCAATTTTCAAAAACTTTTAACTTCTTTAAAAAACTTTTAATTGAAAAAAATCGGCCATATTCATGTTGAACACACATAACTCGATATATTAAGGAAGAATTTTAATTTTTTTTTCAATGCTGAATTTGTACACAATTCTGTGTGTAAAAATTTGGTTTCCACAGAAGGTTTTCACGCTGTAGCGTGATTTCACGGCCTAGCGTGATGGTGTAGACTGGTATGCATGCAAAGTTTGATCTACATTTTTAAGCTAATCGGCAGTTTATATCAACTATAATCTTCACCATTTTGCCTACATTGTTTTTTGGAGGGAAAGCAGTGCATACAGCAATAAACGTGAATGATGAAACTACAGCAGCTGAAAGAGCACTATGCCTACTGGCACTATTCATACTGAGGGCATCAGAAAGGCCATTGCAGTTACAAAGACAAGAGCTAGTATGTACATTCATGCACCACAGATGCATATACAGTGTAACACTGCCTTTATGACCTAATATACTACCGGTAAGTTGAAACTTGTTTGAGGTCCGAACCAGGGGCAAGTTTTTCATTGATACTTCCAGTACCCAATCTTCATAGAAGCAGAAAGCAATCCCCTCCCAGATTTGCTTGGAAAATAAGACTCTAAGACTAATTGTCTTTTAATTTACAGTATCAGGGATTCACAGTGAAGCACATGAACATGAATACAACAATCATCTTTTTTTGTTGTTCAACTATCAACGGGTAACATTTCAATGGAAGCAAATTCTAGAATTGCTACCAATTCTGTCCCTGATAAGAATGCTCTAATACAATACCAAGAGCACGCAGTCTTAGCAGAAATGTGTCAGCTGAACTTCAGCAATTGGAAGTTTCATTACAAGTTCACCTCAATCATTAATAATACTCCCCATACCAATGATTTGAGAGAATTAAATAGCTGCATGATGGAGGAAAATCAAGGTCAACATAGTTTTTACTAAAGAAAATATATTGATTAGATTGAGACAAAATAGATGATCTTCCCATGTTAAATATCATTTAAAAGTATCATTTTTTATTTATTTTCATGATCAATTATAGGCATTCTACAGATTTTGCAGTCGGAATTTCATCATATTCCCACATCATTCACAGCTAATAAACATAAAACAATATGATATACTTGCCATTCAGATACCAGGAGTAGAATTCATGACACTGATGATAAACAAGTCGACACTGAAGGCTGAAATACAGACAGCCTTATCCTTATGCATGTACCAGTCGGTACCTACAGGACTCTAATCTCTGCCTACGATGCTAATCAGAACATTCTTGTAGTCCCCACTTGTATCACCTTCAATCATTTTCCACAGCGTCTTCTTGTACTTGCTAAGGAATACCTTCTTTATGTTCTGCAGATCGATCTGGAAAAAAATCAAATACCAAGATATATGCAAGTACATGTACCGTTAATGCAATGTCTACCACGGTCAAAGATCAAATGCTTTATGTTGGAATTGCAAAATCGAAATACCGGTACATTTTGTAACTGCTGAACTTAGGGACCATCTCAAAATTGGTTGATGCCGCAAAAGACTAACCTCGGTTAGTCTGGGGGGAGGGGGTCAAGGATTTTGATGTGGCTGGTTAGTCTTTTGGCCTTGTTTGGCATCACCCATATACTTTTTTCAGAGGTTTTGATGCCAATTGACCTCTGAAGTAAAGTCTCTCAAAGGGGGAGGGGGTCAAGAGAGAGACTAACCAAGGTTAGTCTTTTGCGGCATCAACCAATTTTGAGATGGTCCCTTACCTCGGAACGTGACACAACAATCCTAATCAAAGAGGAATCATCTGTGCCAGCACCAATCATTGATTTGTACAGACGATCGGCAAAATACTCTGGTCGATTTCTTTGACTCATCACTGAAAAGACAACAGGTATGGAGATGAAAACGTTTGTTGTTAGACTATTCTGTAAATAGGACAGTTCAAGGGAAGCAACATTCAAACTGAGCTTTGTGGGGCAAACATCGTACTGGTACTTGCATTCTGGCACTACCTTTATCAGTTCAGGAATACATTACCTCCAATATCCACGATCAGATATGTACCCGGTATATTTTTTTGTTCTTACCAAGGGCTTCAAATCCTCTCTTCAAATCCGATGACATTTCACGTGATATGGAATTCAAGATGTCCCGCCCACTTATCTGAAAATGGAACAAACTGCTGCCAATATTGCCTTATTTAGCAAGTTTCAAAGTTAATGTAAATGGTCAACTGCAATTTCTGCCGTGAACCTCTCTATTTTTCAAAGAAACACATTTGTTGTAAAATAAACTGTACGAAGCAAGCCATGTATTAGAATACCAAGATTCAAAAAAAATTTTTTTCATGAAGAACACTAAGCAATCAACTTATTACTCCAATCAGAGTAGGTGGCCATTTGACTGCACAGCAATCGATGAACCAACAGACAAGATTAACACAAACCTTCGTGTACTCCTCAAAGGTCGCTCTGAGCTGGTAGCAGTGCCTCAATGACATGATTCGCAAGAAAGTTGCTTCGTCTGTGCCTAGCTTCTTCTCCCCAGCCTGGTAAAGTTCCATGGCTTCCTGTTTGGCCTTTTCTCTATCAACTACGGACTCTGGGCCCTCTCGGAAAAATCTCTCCCACTCAGCATCAGTCAGTTCTTTACGATTTGCCTGCAAAAAATGATTACCGGTACTAAACACTTTCTGCTTTGAATTTCTCAAGAACATGTAAAGAAACATTTGAAAGGATATTCTTCACCTCCATCAACTAGACAATATTCCTTGAAAGAGTTTGAATTGTATCTAGTCAATCAAAGGAAAAGTCAAATTCCAACAACCACAGTTGTTGTCCCTGACAGTATGGACCGTATGCACCAAACGAAGATTATCTTGAACTCAGGTTGAGCCACAACTTTTCAATTGTTCAGGTTTGCCAGGGCATGATGTGACAAAGGAAAAGTTGTGGCTAAACCTGAGTTCAAGATAATCTTCGCTTGGTGCATACGGCCCTATAGGAGTTACCGGCAACTTACCTGACAGCAGGAGACTAAAAGCCTCTTGAAATGACCGCTGGTATCACCTACTATGTCCTTTTCCAGATCACGGTTATAGACTGAAAAATCGAGATATTACACTCACACTCAGTTTGAATACCGGTATTATTCACCAGGCGAATTCTACGGTTGGCGTATACATCAACCAAATTTCTGTTAGTGTTTCTTCTGATTGTGGGATGAGAACTTATACTTACTCTCTTTGTAACACCTGACAATCTCCCTGATTTCTGAATTCGCCCTTGTGCACAAAATTTCTATCAGGCACAGTTCATCTGTCCCAGCACCCTGAATGAGGAAAAGAGCCTAGTAGAAACTTCGAAGACAATGTTTATGGATTGGATACTTTTTATACCAAAGATTTATACATGTACGGTACGTTTGCCTCGTAAATTTTTGGTGATACACATGACGTGTGGATGTTCAGTGACCATTCTGACAAGCACCTGGAGATTAAAGCAAACCTTTGGTGCTGGCTAACTACCGGTACCATTACTCCCTACATTTAATTACCAGAGACCAAGTTACATGAATTTGCATCACAGAGAAGTTCACATCGCATACTATACTACAGTGTACATATATGTCACTCTTACAGTACCACAGATATTTTGGTGAAAAACTTAAATAGTAGAGTCATTTTTGTTGAATCCGTGACCATTCTTCCCCTACCTTTTTTTCTCGATTGATTTGACATTCTGACCCATTTAGAAGAAATATTAGCTCCTATGTACCTCTCAAAAATGACGGCTAACTTTTCTAGAGCCCAATATTCAAAATGGCCGCCGCCGCCCTNCTCTAGTCATTTTAACTTTAGGCAAATCAACTCGTCAGGGGCCATCACCAATCACCTGGGCCTATTTGTATTCTGTTAAGCACAAAAAGTTTGACAGCTTAAGGAAAGTCCTCCACCAGTCAATAAATTCCAAATGTACAGTGTCAGTTAAAAGCATCACGAAGTGTCTGCAGTTGATATTTGCGAAACAGGGCAGCTAATTTTTCATCTTTATGAAGGCAGCAGGCTCATGTTTGAAGCCGATTTCTATGATTACTGTATGCAACCCTAAGTTTTAGGAAAAGCACATTAGGAGCGATGCTTGAGGCAGACATATTACCGTACTTTATTTTACAATCTTACCTGGATGGCCTTCCTTAGTGAATAAGCATCATAGAATGTCGTTTCTCGGAACAGAGCGATCATGCACTCCTCAAAGTTCCCGCTTAATTCACCTCTCAATTCTCTAATCAGATCCTGGGAGAAGAACAGCACGTATTAAAATATGAGCATCCCAGCTGTCAAATTGCCTACAATCACAAAATTCTCAGCGGATTTCTCCAGAAACTACTCTTTGGTTCTTGTTTTGATTAATTTCAGTCATTGAGGGCTCAATCCATATGTGGATCACAGAGATGTCATCTATTTACATGGATCTTCAAGGTATCAGTCACAGAAAGCTTACCTTGCCAACCATTGTCTTGAAAAACTTAAGAATCTGCTGCCGCTGTTGGTTCGATCGCTGGGCGGCAAGATTTATGATAGCCTGCTCGTCCGTACCTGAAGCGACAGAAATCAAGAGGGTATTTCTTCATTCACTGCCATGGTAAAGCTGATACGTATAGTGAAACAGCAACAATTAATTTTAAGTTGTTGATATACTGGTATCAGCCTGCTCTGAAGAAGAAAGGGGCTGTTCGTTTTCGTCACTTGAGGAATCTGAGTTTTGATCCTTGGGAAAACGGAAGAAGCTATGCACTTGCAAATTGCAGGGATTATTTGTTGTGCTGTACAGAATAATCGCTGCAATTTGCAGCTTCATAGCTTTCTCCATTTTCTCAAGGATCACAACTCAGATTCCTCAATTGACGAAACCGAACAGCCCCTTTGTGATATTGCCCTACCTGCCCCTCTCATTGCTTTACGCAAGGTCATCACATCTTGTTCTTCATCAAAATGAGCAGCAGGTTTGATGGTTCCTTCATAGCGCTCCATGCCACCGTAAACCTTTAACTTGCCGAGGGCAGCAGCCAGATCTGGATCAAGACCAGCGATATCTCCTCCCGTTGGCACTGGCCCCTGAAAAAAAGACCAATCTTCACTAGCACTCTGTTTCTTTGTCCATTTGAAACAGGGAAAATCGAACGAACCCACCAACATACTAAATAGACTCTATCACTCCAAAAGAATGCAGCACCTGACGGGGCAGTGCGACTCAAAAAGTTGTTTCAGCGATCACGACGTCGGGAAACAATTTGATGTTTTTTTCGTCTCACGTCAAGGCATCATGAAATGATGTGCAGGACTTCATGACGCTGCCCCGTCAGGTGCTGCACTCTTTTGGAGTGATATCGTCTATTGATAAACACCTAAAAGCATCCCGACCATCAAGGTTTTACTTACAGTTGGCCGGGCTGATTCTTGCTGTTGTGGCGGTGGAGGCCTTGCCTGCTGAGGTGATCTTGGTGGTGCCTGTTGAGTCACCGAACCCGGGTGAGCGACTTGAGGTGGGGCGCCACCCATCTGAGTATCATACATTCCTGGAGCTGCAATACAGACAGAACTAACTGATCCAACAACTGAGCCTAACAATTTTTTTTTTTGACATCACTCTTCTTTTGATATTACAGTAGAATAATAAAAGAAACACCGCCTGTGCAGTCATGTACATAAACAAATTGGAAAACAGGGCCCAGTTTCACAAAGAATTTTAAGTCTAAAGTTTGACTTAAATCATGTGACCAGGTTTCAGCAAATCAGATGGCTTCATTTCAGACTTAGGTAAGTTTTTTCTTAGACTTAAGATTCTTGTGCAACTGGGCCCAGGTGTATATATGATAAGTTAGTGCCTACCTGGGACATTCTGTGCATAAGGGCTCACGTTTGTCGGAGGGGGTTGCTGTGGTGGTTGCTGATAGGAAGATCCTGGTGGAGGTCCGCTCACTGGCGGGGCAGCCCCATACGGTGGTTGTCCCCCAGGTGCTCCGTAACCAGGCTGTGCTGCACCATAAGATGGCTGCTGAGATCCGTACGGTGAAGCTGGGTAGGCTGTGGAGCTGGAGCCTGGCGGACCGTAGCCTCCTCCTCCTGTCTGGCTATCAAATCCTATACCAGAGGAGGCACCATAGCCTCCAGCTGGTTGACTGCCATAACCTCCTGGCTGACTCCCGTAGCTGGGCTGAGATGGATAAGCTGGATCAGCTACAAATAGACAAACAATTATTCCAGTGAAAAGAGGGAATCAAACCATTTGCATAGGAGAAAATGGAGTTATCAAATGCATTCAACCCAGAATGTATCCCAGAAAGTTACAGCCACTTGTAATACATTCCACAACTGTGACAATGAATGAATCAGCGGCCAAGGCAATCAAACCTGTAAGGCAGAGCTCTCAACTTTCCACACTTCATTTTTTCTATTTCCACATGCTCAGTGAGCAGGCAGTAAAAACAGCCATGACAACAGCTGGCACTCATTCAGTCGAAACCTTCAGTCATATCCGCTGAATCTCATCCTTCCATCATCCAGACATCCTAGCCATATTCTATAAGACGCACTCCAAACTGAGTGACGACTTTGCCATCAGTCATCCTTATCAACTTCCCGAGGTAGCTTCTTCAAGCCCATGCTGGGCATCACAGGCCGATGTCCATGCATCCTTGGGACTTCATTGGTTACATTGTCAGCGTGCAATCCATTTCCTTTTTAATGCAACTGGACGTTGGTGAATTCACTTCTGGGATCTCTACAAGAAAGTGCCTGTGGAAGACCCCGGTTGGGGTCAAAAATTTGCGAAATTCGGAGACGACTTTCACGTATCGTACGGATATTGGTGAAGGTATCTAAATGTCATAATAAAATGTTTCAAATCAGAAATGCAATCTATATGATGATTGTGTATCAATCACAGTAATGATAATGATAGTAGGGAGTGTTAATTGGTCAGGTCATGATTGCAGACTTAGTTACAACACAGATGACAGCCCATTATTAACGATAATTGCACCACTGAATGATTGCATTATGAGGTCACAGTACTTATGTGAGCTTGGGATATGATGGCCCTCTGTAAACAAACACAAACTTAGTGAAATTTTTCATAAGCTCAATGTAAACATATGGGCTGCTAAGCCATTGATCATGGTCAACCACTGGATCTCACAACAGGCATAACCAATAATCACATAATGAACAACACAAAATACATCAGGATTGAATATTTTATTCATTATTAGCTAATATATAGATGAAAGAGTATTTAAGATAAAAAAAGAATTTTGTCCATTCATAATCTTCATACTTCCTGAACACCAGTGACCATCATAACTATGTCATGATTCTCTATCTAGAGTGATTTCATTGGCTTTGGAACCCTTTTAAGACAAAATAAGACACCAGCAGAACTACCGCTATTGGGAAGTGTTGTGAGCAGTTGTAGCTTTTTTACATAATATTGGTTCATGTTGCATCAAGGACATCATGACATGATATTTTGCCCTGTTTTTTATGCCGTCGGTCACACCCATTCTGCATAATGCATTGTGTAGAAATCGGCTAACCTCTTCCTACACTCTGCAGCAAGCAGCCAGATTCTGTGTTCAACGCTTTGGGATTTTCTCGTGCGCCCAATCAGGAGCCTCGTTTCTTCGTCATTCACGGAAAAATATCAATGACGCCATTTCATCAAATTTTGATTGGTCAATGTCATTACCGGGAACACGTCATGCACGTGGGTCGGTGCAAGCTTTGCCGTGATTGGTTATTTTTGGGACCGGGGAAATCCATTGAACACGGAATGTGGTTTGCTTGCGTGAAGGTCAAGGGAGGAGAAGCCGAGTCTTTACCTGAACTCAGTGAAGATGGTCACACCGCTCAGAGCACCACCCTGTCGTGATAAAAATTGTGCGGTATCCTCATAATTATCATTAGTATCTTATTACCGTACAAAAT
Source organism: Notospermus geniculatus (assembly GCA_002633025.1). NCBI lineage: Eukaryota > Metazoa > Nemertea > Pilidiophora > Heteronemertea > Lineidae > Notospermus > Notospermus geniculatus. Next base: position 30,831 of record NMRB01003862.1, on the reverse strand, counting down.
GACCAAAATGATAAAATTATCTGATGATATGCTTAGTGATATTCATCCCGTGGTAATCAAGTGTTCATAGCGCAATCATCTCATCATCTGATCACCTTCAGATGATTGGTGTTGAGTGGTGTTATATACTCATGGTTGTCTAGGCCTAAAATCTAGGTTTGCTATATGAAGTAGGCCTAAAGAGAATAAATAGAGGGCAAACATTCTCATACTGGACACAACTCTAGTGATTCCACTACAGGCACAAGACACTCCACATTCAAATAAACCTTAATTTCCAACTTAAAGATACGTGTACAGGTACATAAACAATTTTTTAGATAATCCTCTTGTGAACAGATATATTACAGGCCTATATTAAATATTCAGCAGATATCCACTCCAGCATTCAAGAGTGTGGATGGAGATAACGTTTTTGTCTAGTGAATAGTACAGAAGAAAGTGCCCGCATCTGACCGCCCCTCTAGTATCTATGGCCAGGGGCAGGAGGATCTGCAAGGAATAAAAGAGTCTTTAAGAAGACAATCGTATGGCGGGGCTTTTCAAGGAAGGTGTTTTCTGCGAACATTACTGTTTTTGTTCATTTACTTCTGGGATCTCCACTAGAAAGTGCCTGAGGAAGACCCTGGTTTGGGGTCGAATTTGCAAAATTCGGAGACGACTTTTACGTATCGTACTATTTGTGTTGATGGGAAATGTGCCCTTGTTTTCACTGGACCATGATGATTCACTACAGCACTGTTGAAATACATGTAGACCTTCTTTTGTCAAACTTCCTTGTCAGATTTTTAAGAGAAGTTCCAACAGCACAAATCGACATGATTGACAGTAAGTGATTCACTTAAGAAGAAGCCATAAAAATCAATCAGACATTTTTCTTCAGATAGTCTGCAGAATCCATTAATTAAGTGTCTCCATTTATTAAAAGATACAGTGTGTAAGAAAAACCTGAAAGTCTGACACATGTCAAATGCAAAGATTTAAAATGAAATTCTTGTAAAATTGAAAATATGGGCAGGACATGCGACACCACAATTGGTATTTGTTTCGTTCATGTATTTTGACTCAGCAGGACACGTCCTGAGAAGTCAAGTTTACTTGCCTGCTTGATTACAATGCAATTCTCCATGCTTAATTGCAATTGCATATGAGCCTAGTGAATGTCTCACGATCAGTGCCGCGATGTTCTTTTAATAACCATCTAGGCCTACATGTACTAGGCCTATTATTAGGGCACACAAAAAACTTCTGTGGTGTTGGTCAATGCTGACAGATTGGTGGCAACAGCTTTTAATATCCTGTACAGACTAATGTCAGCTATGGTAAAATTAACACTACAAAGAGAGTAAACTCCACTCAGGGAAAAGGATGATGCAGAGAAATACTTACAGCCTGGGTACCCTGGTCCGGGCGGCATGCCTGGGCCAGGGGGTGGTTGTGCCGGGTACCCACCAGCTTGCCCTGGGGCAGTGAATGCTGGAGCCCCTCCTGGTGGTGGGGGACCTGGAAAGAAAAGACAGGGGCCAATCATAGTCACTAGTGACAACTTTTTTGTCATTGCCTGGCTGTCTTCCTGCCATGCCAAGACAACTCTCTGCCAGTAAATGACACTGGGATTTCTCTGGGATTTAAATGTCTCAAGAAGAGATGCTGCAGTGCTGGCGATTGATGCCTTATGCGAGGTCCGTGGGTTCGAGTTCGGTAGGAAGCTATGTCTTTCACCTTAGAAACCTGTTATTATTTCATGCTCTCAAGAAGAAACATGGAAGAGATGACACATTGATTGAAATTCTCTTTTTCTGTACAAGGTCGAGAGAATGTTCTGGCTGAGAGCACCCAGAATAGGAAAACAGAAGGAGGGAGGTGCCACTTTGCCATTGAATCTCTAGGTCATGTACATACACGCAATCCTGTACAACATTTACATCAGTACAAAAAATGTCATTGTGCCAAAAAATACATATGGCACACATTGGCTCACTGATATCTTTGACTATACTATATACATGTATGTTTGAGTATGCCTGCCTATCCTCATGCTTAACTCATTCAGTGCCAGTGCCAAGTGAATGACACCTTCTCTGTTTTCGTAAGTTACAACTGCTACTATTATATCAAACTGCAGAAAGGCTGTACTCATAGTCTCGCGTCACCAGCCTCTCTCTCTTACAGGAGAGAGTCTGGTAGCAAAGACTACAACTTTCGTTACCGCCAGGTGGCGAGTGTCCAGCTCAGAGCATCCGAATCTGATTGGCCAACGGCTGATTAAACATGGCTGCGCCCATGAAACGCATGATGAACGAACAAGGAACGAAATAGTCCGAGGGAAATGTTACCTTTTTAACACGTTTTATCGTGGTTTTCACCGAGTGATATGTACCGGTAGAAGCGATCGAGCCTGGCCGTTTGAGGTGGATCGCTGATGAAATAAAGTGGAATTGTATTGTAAAAGGATCGATTTACCGTCTGGCTGAACTTAGACTCCCTGGTCGGAAGTGACCTAATCCATGGCACAAAATGTAAGTCCTATTGTACACTCGACTTATTCCGGCAATCGATGACCATGGATAGTCGTTCCTACCGTGCTAAAAAGGTAAATTTTCCCTCAGACTCATTCGTTCATCATGCGTTTCATGGGCGCAGCCATGTTTAATCAGCCATTGGCCAATCAGATTCGGATGCTCTGAGCTGGACACTCGCCACCTGGCGGTAACAAGATTTTGTAGTCTGTTCTACCAGACTCTCTCCTGTAAGAGAGAGGCTGGTGGCGCGAGACTACTGTACTCACTTCCTTCGTCACTACATAGTTTGTCCACAGTGACGAAGGGATGAGTGGTAAGGGAACCACTGTCACTTATTACCTCGCTCAGGATGGGCTGCATTAAGGTGACTCATAAGGATATCACTTCAACAATATTTTCTGGTCCACAGACCACTTGCACTGAATGACAAATAAGGTGAAGGGAGAGTTCCTGCCCCCAGGATGAAGGACACAGACTGATGGCAATCACCAAGATATGGATGATCACAAACCATGGATGGAGAGGGACTGCAGCATGATTGATTTAGCAGGAGACCAGTGGCTGAGCCTTCACAAAGCTTGGAGTTGGAACACACTGCAAAAACTACACTACCTGTACCTGGTCCAGGTGGACAGACCTGAACATGTGGCATTCCAGGAGGTGGATGCTGAGGGTAATGTGGGTTGTGTCCGCCATGTGGCGGATGAGCCCCCGGTGGATACCCAACAGCATGACCTGCATGATGATGGCCGTGCTGCAATGGAAAACATTCCAATTCATTTCTTACCTCCAGGGTACCCGGGTCCACCAAAACCTGGTTGGGCTGGGTATCCTGGTGCGCCACCTGGGTATGGTGGCTGGCTAGCTGGGGCACCACCAGGGTATCCGGGGTATGCTCCACCTGGTGGTGGTTGTTGCTGACCCATGGGGTAACCGGGTCCAGGTTGGCCGGGGTATCCACCCCCCTGAAATTACAAAAGTGAGATTTGTGAGAGATTTGGCAATGATGTGGGTGGCGAGTGACACGTTCTGTTTTGCCCCAGTGTTGTTTTTGACTAACATTAAAAGATAACCGAATTGGGGCGTTCAGTGCAAGAACACTTTAATGAATCTTGAGCCCACCTAATCTGGCTAGGCCTCCCTTATTATATCTTTTGGATTACGGATTCGCCGACGTGCTTTTTGGGAAAACCAGGGGGAAAAAATTTTCCGACTTGCCATTTTTAAACTGTGTTTTTTTTCCGTACCGGTAATCCGTAATCCAAAACATATACTGTCCAAAACATATAATAAGCATGGCCCTATGAAGAAGCTATAAAGTATAATACGGCGCATAAACCAGGTAAACACAGAGCCGTGTACTATACTGTACATCTGCCTATGTACTGACATGACTGACGACTTCCTTGTCATTTACGCCACTCACTGGCAGCCTGTCACACCTGTTACTGACAAAGCAGAACTCCAACTGACTGAAGACAGCAAGACAGCATGGCAAAATTATCAAAATCCTCAGAACTTTTACTTACTGGATAATTATTATAACCGTACGACATGATGGGACAGAAAACAAGATGCCGGCACTTTCCTCTGCACTAAACACACACGTACACTCCTAGCCGCCTGATAGCCAACCACTGATCAATACTCCACAACAGAGTTATCAATACAACACTAACATAACAGCGTCTATGCATGCAGATCATACTGGTTCTAATAGGAGGCACCTGGGAGCATGTCAGACCTGGCATGCCTGGCTTAGGTCATAGAATAGTTTATAAATAGCCATGATTTAGGTCAAGTCAAGCATGCAATATTTTATCAATGGTATAGTGTTTGAAGAGGTATAAAATGTCATGAATATCCCCACATAATGCTGGGTTATAACACTATCAATCGAAAGGATAGGCCAACACCAATCAGGATTTTGACACAATGCATGCTCAAATGAAACATACATGTAAAATAACTGGGTGTAAATATGCCCCTCCCCTTTCGCAACAGCATTGGATTCAAAGATAAAAATATTTGTTGTATGGTATTGAATTTCATGAGTACCGTACGTCAACATTTTGTAAGAGGAGACAATATCATTAGAGTCGAGAATGAGGTGACATAAGTGTAATCGCTCGCTTATCTATTTTTGATGTAATGCACGATGACATGGAACCCTGAAAAAACCTTGTATGGTCTTTTATACCGGTGCAGAAAATGTTATGAAACTTGATCAGTCTCAATTTGGGGTCAATCACTGACTCGGTTATCTGCCTCATCCCACCAGCTCTGTGGTCACAGGTGGTGCCAGTTCCATCACATCTCTCTGACACATTCGATGGTTTCGCAGTTCTTATTCAGATAAATACTGCCAAGTGCAAATGTTTGTCAAGGTGAAAAAATGGGATCCTTATTCCTACATTGTAAGTGCAGGAGTCACACACAAATACATGGAGCTTTGAAAAATTGTGAAGCAGCACATGTTATTTACACTGACAAGAAAAATGGTGAGCTGATCAGTCAGAGGACACCACCACCTGGAGAAAGGTAAAAGGGGATGAAATTTGGTAATAAAAATAATCTACATAACGATTTCTGATAACGGTAATGTTCATAAACTTAATATGTAAATCATGAGACAAGCATAGATCAAAGTGCCTTTTTTGCTTTGACTGAGCATTTTTTTCATCATACCGATAGCTGCAGAAGGGGACAAATTAACTGTCCAGATGTTTTCCCTGGTACGGTATGTGGTAGGTACATGTATGTGTATAAGCATCACAAAAAATAAGTCGTGATAACACACAAAGAAACCCAATCACATGCATTAAAACACAGATTCCTTACCATATGATGGCCACCTGCATGACCATGCATGCCAGGTTGGACAGGATAACCCTAACAGTCAAAAAGAGAAGAAAGACAGTTTATCAGGGAGAATGTTCACAAGGAAGATTTCGCCCGGATTATTCAGATACAGTGCAAGAGAAACTGTTGACATTTCATTGGGTGACAAAATCTTACAGATTGATTCAGGTCAAGGGTCACTTTGAGGAGGCTACAAAAGAAGTTACGGGTAACAGCTCAATAATGCTGAAGTTGTGACCAAATATGGCCACGAAAGCAAGAAGATAACAAACACAACACTGACTTATGCTGAGCATTTTCCCACCATCTGCCATCACTGCCTACATCAAACAAAAGTAATCTCCCTCATTCAAGTCGGCCTACATGTATTTGATTTCATCTCAAACACGCCAAGATTTGATGAGATGTACCGGTAGATGTAAACTTCAGCATCCTGTCCTCTATTCCATTGCCCATAGCTTTAATTTGACTCAAATGCAACATGAAAGAAAAGAGTG